>BOPN01002460.1:117500-140000 GCA_017312705.2 Penaeus japonicus
TGGCAGCAAATTACACTTAGCGCGGGTGGATAATTAGGCTTAATAAAATGATCATTATAAAGGGGGCTCATGATTAATACCCAGCGGGAGGGAGGCGGAGAGGGAGCATAACGAGCGGTGTTGAGACTCGTCTTCTCTCTCTCTCTCTCTCTCTCTCTCTCTCTCTCTCTCTCTCTCTTTCTCTCTGTGTCTTTATCTCTCTCTGTATTTCTCTCTTTCTCTCTCTCTGTATTTCTCTCTCTCTTTCTCTCTTTCTCTCTTTCTCTCTCTCTCTCTCTATGTCTTTATCTCTCTGCCTTTCTCTCTCTCTCTTTCTCTTTCTTTCTCTCTCTGTCTTTCTCTCTCTGTGTCTTTCTCTCTCTGTGTCTTTCTCTCTCTCTTTCTCTTTCTCTTTCTCTTTCTCTCTCTCTCTCTTTCTCTCTCTCTCTCTGTTTTTCTCTGTCTCTATCTCTGTCTCTGTCTCTCTCTCTCTCTCGCTCTCTCTCTCGATTGTTTTTTTCTCCCTCCATGCTTTTCCTCCCCTCTTCCCTCCTCCCCTTCCCTCCCCCCCCCCTCCCCCTACCTACGTATTCCCTCCTGTGCAAGTTTCTGCTTTGAATACTTGATAAGCCTGTTTCGCAGTTTTGGTTGTTGTCTGTAGGGTTGAAAGTAGGGGGGTGGTAGAAATCGGAGGAATAGGAAGGGAGGAGGAGGAGGAGGAGGAGGAGGAGGAGGAGGAGAGAAGGAGGAGGAGGAGGAGGAGGAGGAGGAGGAGGAGGAGGAGGAGGAGGAGGAGGAGGAGGAGGAGGGGGAGGGGGAGGGGGAGGAGGAGAAGGAGAAGGAGGGGGAGAGGGAGAAGGTGGTGGTGGAGGGGGAGGAGGAGGAGGAGGAGGAGGAGGAGGAGGAGGAGGAGGAGGAGGAGGAGGAGGAGGAGGAGGAGGAGGAGGAGGAGGAGGAGGAGGAGGAGGAGGAGGAGGAGGAAGAGGTGGAGGAGGAAGAGGAGGAGGAGGAGGAGGAGGAGGAGGAGGAGGAGGAGGAGGAGGAGGAGGAGGAGGAGGAGGAGGAGGAGGAGGAGGAGGAGGAGGAGGGGGAGGAGGAGGAGGAGGAGGGGGAGGAGGAGGACTAGGAAGGGAGAGGAGGAGGAGGGGCAAGAACAGGAGGAGGAGGAGGAGGAAGATAAAGAGGAAGACGAGGAAGAAGAAGAAGAACAAGAACAAGAAGGAAAAAAAGAAGAAGAAGAAGAAGAAGAAGAAAATAGGAAGAAGAAGAAGAAAATAAAGAAAAAGAAGAAGAAAAATAAAGAAGAAGAAGAAAATATGAAGAAGAAGAAGAAAAATAAAGAAAAAGAAGAAGAAGAAAAACAGAAAAAGAAGAAGAAAAATAAAGAAGAAGAAGAAGAAAATAAGAAAAATAAAGAAGAAGAAAAATAAAGAAGAAGAAAAATAAAGAAGAAGAAAAATAAGAAAATAATAATAATAATAATAATAATAAGAGAGAGAGAGAGAGAAATAATTTAACGTGATGAGACCATGTGGTAGATGTGTTGATGCCTGGAGACGCTGGTACCGCATGTATTAGCTGCGGTTTCGAGTGCGTGGAAGACATATGAAAACAATGAAGAAGATAGAGTGAAATTGTAAAAATAAATTTGCAGGATTATTTAATTGATATGAAGTACAAGTCTTACGCGTATGTCTGTATGTGGGTTTGCGTGGGCGCTCGCGTATTACAGAACATAAACACAGCAACGTAAATAAAAATAAAATAATATTACCAAATAAAAAAAATAATAAAAATAATAAATAAA
The DNA here is from genome assembly GCA_017312705.2 of Penaeus japonicus. Taxonomy (NCBI): domain Eukaryota; kingdom Metazoa; phylum Arthropoda; class Malacostraca; order Decapoda; family Penaeidae; genus Penaeus; species Penaeus japonicus. The sequence goes on from BOPN01002460.1 coordinate 119,287, forward strand.
AAATCCAGTATCCCTTTTTGCTCTTCCAAATTCGTACTCGAAATGCGTACTCGATTTTGAACATCTCGCCGCGTCTACTACGGTTCATTCCCCTCGTGCGTCTAACCGTGAACCGTATCTCTAAATGATCGTCTGTATGACATGAGCGAATTAGAGAAGTCAAACCAACGTCACATATGTTGAGATGTCCGTTACGTCACCCCTTCCCGTCACGTGACTTATCTTTTTTTTTTTGTTTTTTTTTTCACTTCTTACATTTCTGATTTTCTCTATTCTTTATCTTTTATATATATATATATATTATCCTATTTAATTCCTCGATCTGGCATTTCTGATCTTCCATTTTCTTAAAGTCTCTTTTTCTTTTATTTTTTTTCACTCGTTGTATCATTCATCAAATCTTTCTTTTCTTCTTCTTTTTTTTTCCCTAAATCTCTCTTCCTTTTTTTTTCGTTTCACGCTTCGACATTCTCATCACGACGCGTCGGGGATGACGTGTCGGCGAGGTGGTTTCCGAGCGACACTTTCTCGGAAGACGGGTGTCGAGTGGCGTCTTGTGTGCTCACGATCCCGAGGGGGACCCACGCACAGTCTGGGTTTCGTGGTTTCGTGGCCTTTCTTTGGCTTGGGGAGGTGGTACACGCACAGGTACCACATGCAGAGACACGGATAGATAGGCAGACACACACACACATACACACACAGGTAGATATACAGATACGCACATACATATATGCATACTAACACATGCACACATACATACACACTCATACACATCACACACATACACAGATAGGTACACAAATACGCACATACATAAACACACACACACACACACACACACACACACAAACATACATACAAGACACACACAAGTAAACACACAAATACGCACATACATAAACACATACATACATACACACACAAACAAACAAATGTATTCCTCCAGCTTTGACTACCTACAATACCTCGACGTGTCACCCACTCTAACAGCTGTTAACAGAAGTTACAACAATAATAAATAAATTCCTTGACATAAAAAAATAAATAATAAAAGCAAAGCGTCCCCCAAACAGAAGGACTCAACGTGGGAATAATTATGGAACTCTTCACATAATAATTTTTCACCTGCGCGACAAAACGTAGTGAAGTGTATCTTTATTAAAATAATACATACACCATTTCACACACAAAACATAGGAAGGGAAGGGAATGGGGTGGGGGAGAGAGAAGGAGAGGGAGAGGGGTAGAGGGTAAAGGGGAGCGAGAAGGAAGGAGAGACAAAGGGAGGGGAGGGAGAGAGGGAGGGAGAGAGGGAGGGAGGGAGGGAGGAAGAAGAGACAAAGGGAGGGGCGAGAGACTGAGAGAGAGAGAGAGAGAGAGAGAGAGAGAGAGAGAGAGAGAGAGAGAGAGAGAGAGAGAGAGAGAGAGAGAGACAAAGAGGGAGAGAGAGAGAGAGAGAGAGAGAGAGAGAGAGAGAGAGAGAGAGAGAGAGAGAGAGAGAGAGAGAGAGAGAGAGAGAGAGAGAGAGAGAGAGAGAGAGAGAGAGAGAGAGAGAGAGAGAGAAATAAAAACAAAATAGATAAAGTCGTAATTAGCATTCCACCCATTTCACAACAATCTTCCCTTTATTTCTCAGGAAATTGGACGATGTCAAGCGATGTCTCAGCCAATTACCATTTGTCTCCAGACAGCTGGTAATTGCTAATGAACAAAGGACTAAAGAAACCGTTTCTCTGTCTTCAAACAAAGCACAAACATTTTCTTCGGATATTCCATAAGCTTTTTAAAAAGATCTCTACAGCTTTGTTATTATGACAAAGTGGTTCTCTTGTGTTTAACGATTTTTTTTCTCTCTCCCCCCCAAAAAAAAAATGCATTCCATTCTACTCCCTTTTATCTAAGAATTCCCCCCCCCCGAGAGAGAGAGAGAGAGCAAGCAAGCACCGGAGCAACAGACAGCCCTACAGACAGACCTGCATACAAAGACACCTAACAGACAGACAACCAAATAGAGCCAAGCGGTGGCACTAAACTCCCTCCCACCACAGTGCCAGCGAGGAGTGCCGTGAGGGTGGCGTGACCGCGTCTCAAGAATGCCTCTACAACGCCACACTTTACGATGACATTTACGCGACCTTGAGATCAATAGCGAAGCAATTTGATGAAGTTTTGAAGTCGGAATCCGCTCTCGTTGAACTTCGTTTCGAAAGGTCGCACGCAAACATGCACGACCGCAGACATGACTTCACATGCACAAACATGCACATGTGAGTCTAACAACATGCACATATTGCGTGCATTTGACAATTCAAGCCAGCGGTTTTAAACTCGTTATCGCCATTATGCCCAAACTGGTACCTTAATAAATTTGATTTATTACTAAGCAATGCTTAATCAAGAAACATGTAAAAAAAACGACATGAACTCAAGTCATGTTGAGTTTACTTTGCAAAACACGAAGGACGGAACATGATGCAACTGTGAACACATTGATAATAATACATCTCTTTGTTCTTCGCATAATCCGCAAAAGTAATCATTCTCCCGAGGTTGGAAATCTATGCCTTAAAAGAGGGAGTTTATATAACGGAATTTCTCTCTTTCTCTTTCTCTCTCATTCTTTCTCTCTCTCTCTCTCTCTCTCTCTCTCTCTCTCTCTCTCTCTCTCTCTCTCTCTCTCTTTCTCTCTCTCTCTATCTATCGCTATCTCACACACACACACAAATACACACACACACACACACACACACACACACACACACACACACACACACACACACACACACACACACACACACACACACACACACACACACACACACACACACACACACATTCCATCGCCATCGGCATGTGTCAGAGACTAACTAGCACGAGTCCCTATTCCCTCAGGATGGTGCAGTTCTAGGGCTAACCTCCTCTTCCCTACCCCCTCCCCCACCCCCTACCCCCACCCCACCCACCCCTGACTATCCCTTAAAGCCCGATATCCTCAACTATTTCCATATAATCCTTGTAACTTTAACGTTTTATTTTATTTGATTTTTTTCCTTTTTTTTTTTTTTTTTGTCTTTCGTCGGCGATTTCCACTTCCGGCCAAGCTGCAAAAAAGACACCAGATATAGATAGGCCTACGTTTCCTCTTCGCTGAGCCTATCCGATCAGGTGTTACGCGGATGTGGTTCGTCTTAGAGCCATTATTTACATACAAACCTATGTGCATAAAAGGAATGTATGAGTAATACTTTTATCATCTCAAGGGAGCGATTTTACGGGACCATTTTCTTTTTTTTCTTTTTTTTTCTCTCTCTCTCTCTTACCTTTTTCAGAAAACGCCGAAACTAAAGGTGCTCTCACACTATAGCTTCTACTAACAATAGCTTCTTTCTAACAGTTATTTCTCCCTAAAATCTACTTACGTAAGGTAAGTAGATGTGGGTATGATTATTGTATTCAGCTTGGGGAGGGGGGGAGGGGGGGGGGGGTTGTTGTTTACGTGTGCAACAAATACACACATAAACGGAGTAATTTGTTGAGAAATTAATTAATAACCAAGATTCAAGTTAGGAAAGAAAGCCATAGCGGTTTAAATCCGAGAAGTTCTCCCTTTTAAATGTAAAAAAAAAGGAAAATCATAAAGAGAAGAGTGAAGTGATTTTCAAAGATTACTAAACATATATCTTATTACTACATATCATTAAATCACTCTGCACGTTTAGATAGTCTCTTTCCTTGACGTAATATTTCTATTTCACAAACAAATGTCAACATCTTGATATATGCATAACTACATGTGCAACATCGATTAAGACATAAGTACATATGCACATTGTACATTATGAGCATTTTAAACACGCCGATAGAGTAATCAGTGACGTCATACTCATTATGATTCAATACCAATGTATAATAGATTATCACATGAATTTAAAACATCGTACATATATATTACATATCAAATACGGCGAAAGAGAGAGAGAGAGAGAGAGAGAGAGAGAGAGAGAGAGAGAGAGAGAGAGAGAGAGAGAGAGAGAGAGAGAGAGATAGACATAGACATAGAGAGAGAGAGAGACATAGAGAGAGAGACAGACATAGAGAGAGAGAGATAAAGGAATCGATGGAAAGAGAAAAAGAAAAAGAAAAGAAAAAAGAGAGGAAAAAAGAAAAGAAAATCGAGAGCGAAAGAGAAAGACAAACCGCGAGACAGAAGTCGAGAGAGAGAGAAAGAGAAACAACCAAACAAACAAACAACAAACAGACAAAGAGGCAGAAACAACGTACATACGTAGCAACATCGATATAATACCCGCACAATCGGGTAAGTACACCCCCGTTGTTACCGGCCGTATCCGTTTTCGATAAAGAAGGCCTTTTCGTTCCGACGCGTAGCCGAGAGGAGCGAGGAGCGAGAAACGAGGCGCTGTACGGGCGTGGGGGTGTCGCTAGTTTCGTGTCGCGGGCGGGTGGATAGGCGGGGGTGGAAGGAGAGTGGGTGGTGAGTGGGTAGGCTGGGTGGGTGGCGAGTGGGTAGATGGGGTGGGTTGGAGGTGGGTTAGTGGGGTGGACGGGGTGTGGGTAGATGGGGTGGGCGGAGGGTGGGTTAGATAGGGTGGGTGGCTGGTGTGGGCGGGGTGTGGATAGGCGGGGGTGGGCGGGGTGGGTGGAAGGTGGGTGGTGAGTGAGTACATGGGATGGGTGGCGAGTGGGTAGATGGGGTGGGTGGAATGTGGGTAGATAGGGTGGGTGGAAGGTGGGTGGCAGGTGTGGGCGGGGTGTGGATAGAGGAGGTGGGTAGCTAAGGTAGGTAGGTGGAAGGTGGGTTAGCGGGGTGTGGATAGACGGGGTGGGCGGAGGGTGGGTAGCTGGGGCGGCCGGAGTGTGGATAGACGGGGTGGGCGGAGGGTGGGTAGATGGGGTGGGCGGGATGTGGATAGACGGGATGGGGGCTGTGGGAGTGAGGCGGTTGAGTGGTGTTTTGGGGAGGGCGGCCGAAGAAAGAGGAAGTGGGTGGAACGGAGTGTGGGAAAGGAGAGGGTAAGAAAAAGGGGTGAGGGAGGACAAAGGAGAGAGAGAGAGAGAGAGAGAGAGAGAGAGAGAGAGAGAGAGAGAGAGAGAGAGAGAGAGAGAGAGAGAGAGAGAGAGAGAGAGAGAGAGAGAGAGAGAGAGAGAGAGAGAGAGAGAGAGAGAGAGAGAGAGGAGGGAGAGAGGAAGGAGAGAGAGAGAGAGAGAGAGAGAGAGAGAGAGAGAGAGAGAGAGAGAGAGAGAGAGAGAGAGAGAGAGAGAGAGAGAGAGAGAGAGAGAGAGAGAGAGAGAGAAATAGAGAGAGAGAGAAAGAGAGAGAGAGAGAGAGAGAGAAATAACACAAAACAGACACAGGCGGATAACCCATAGACAAATTAAACAAAAAAAGCGATAGAGAGCGAACATAAAAAAACCCACAGAGACTAAAAAAAAAATCAAATATCAAATCAAAACAGAGGAAATGAGCTCCCGAGAGACACCCCCCACCTCCCACCTCCCACCCGCACCCCACTCTAAGGGCCGCCAAGAGGGCAGCACCAGCGGCAACAGCAACGCAAACAAATGAAGATCAAGAAGCGCATCGGACGGGGGCCGCGCTGGTGCCGACGCAAGGTGTCTTTAATAAAGAAAATCAAGTGACGGCCATAGATAGATAAAGCCCGAAGGCGCCCTGTGTCAGTCAGTTGCTGTGCCGCCGCCGTCAGCCTTGCGAATATCTACTTCTCTCTTTCGCTCTTTCGCTCTTTCTCTCTTCTTGTTTTTCATCTTTATTTCGTTTCTTTCTTTTTCTTTTTTCTTTTTTCTTTCGTTTCGTTCTGTGCACCGGAATTTATTTTTCTTTCTCTCTTTCTCTTTTGTTCGTCTCTATTTAATTTCGCTTTTCTTTTTTTTTCTCTCTTTTCTTGTTTCTAACGTTGTTTTTATTGTTGCTGTTGTTGTCAACATTGTTTTCAGTGTCGTTAATATTCCTTTCATCACTGTTTAATCGGTTTTTAATACTTTTATTTCCGTTTTTGGTGTTGCTAATGTTATTTTCATTACTATTTTTTGTTGTTGATGTTGTATTTATTGCATTTTTTATCGTATTCTATGGGCAAGTGGTGAACCTAAAGAACCACTCGCTTCCACGTCGCCTTTAAACGCGGGTCGATGACACGTGCGCCAGACAAGAAAAGGGGGAGGGAAGGGAAGGGAAGGGAAAAGTAGGGAGAGTAGGGAGAAAAAGGGAATGGGAAGGGGAAGGGGAAGGGAGGGTGGAAAGGGAAGGGGATGGGGTAAGGGGAAGGAGGAGGGGTAGGGGAAGAGGGAAGGGGGTAAGGGAAAGGAGAAATGGAAAGAGAAGGGGGAAGGAATGGGGAGGAGGAAAAGAAAAGGGAGTAAGAAAAGAGGGTAGGGAAAGGGAGGGGAATGGTAAGAGGGCGAGGGAGAGGAAAAGAAGAAAAGAGAAAAGGAGAAGGAAAAAGCAGGGAGGAAAAATAAGGGGAAAAAATAGGAGAGAAATAAAAGAAAGAAAAGAGGGAGCCGCAAGAAGAACAGAGAAAAAGAAAAAGACGAACATAAACGGGAGGAGGGGGAAGTGAGCAACAAACGGGAGAACAGCATCAGACGGCGCATCACGGCCAGCGAAGACGACGAGAAGGAAAAAAAAAAAGGAGAAGTGGAGACAACGCCCCCCCCCCTTTTTACCCCCCTACTTCCCCTCCCCCTCCCTCCCCTCCTTCATTCCCGGAGCAGTTGGCACGGCGACCTGCCTAGGGTAGGGGTACCGGGCAAGAAGGAGGGGTACCGCGGCAGACGGGCACCCCAGCCACGATCTCACGGAGGGCGCCGCGGCCCGTAATGAGCGGCGGAGAACGACGCCGGGTTCAGACGTCCGCCGGAAAATTGGCACTCATTAACGTCACGTGTGGACTTCATCGGCGAGACGAAGGAGGAGGTGGCGCGGTGAGGAGGGAGGGAGGGAGGGGAGGGGAGGGGAGGGGAGGGGAGGGGAGAGGAGGGGGGGAAGGGAGGAGAGGGAGGGAGGGAAGGGGAAGGGAGGGAGAGAGAGGGGAGAAGGGAGGAGGGTGTGAGAGGAAGGAAAGCGAGGGGAGGGGGGGAGGGGAGGGGGGAGAGGAAGGGAGGTGAGGAGAGGGAAAGGGATGAGAGGGGAGGGGAAGGGGGGAGGGGGGAAGGAAAGAGAGGAGAGGAGAGGGGAAAGGGAGGAGGGAAAGAGGGAAGGATGGAGAGGGGAGAGGAGGGGAAGGAAGGTAAGGCATGGGATGGGAGTGAAGGGAATCAAAGGGGAAAGGAGGGAACGAGAAGGAAAGAATGAGGAGGTAAAGGAAAGGAAGGAAAGGGAGAAGATGGATTTTAAGAGGTAATAAGAACAGAAGAGAAAGGAGAAGGAGGATGGGGGTGAAGGAAAGAGGCAAAGGCGAAAGGGAAAGTAAAGAGGAAAGTAAAAGAGAGAAAGGAAAGAGAAGAATGGAAAAGACAGAAACAACAAGACGAAAGAAAGAGAAGAGAGAAATAAAAGAAAAGAGAGAAAGAGGAAAAGAAAGATACAGGGAGATGAAAGGGAAGGAAAGGGATAGCAAAACGAGAAGAATGCAGAAAGGAAAGAAAACGAACGAAACGAGAGAGAGAGGGGAGGAAAGAGGAAGAAGATCGAAAAGGGAGACCGAGACGGGACGAAACGAAACGGAGAAGGAATAGGGTAGTGCCAAAGAAAGAAAGAAAGGGGGAGAACTAGCGTGAGAGGACGAAATCAAGACGAAAGAGCGAAAGACAAAAGGAAAAGAAGACGATAAGGAGACAAGAAACATAAGAAAAGGACACAAAAGGAAAGCAAAAGAGAGAGAGAAAGACAAAAGAAAAAGAAGACGACATGGAAACAAGAAACATAAGAAAGGAATACGAAAGGAAAACGAAAGAGAGAGAAAAGAGGGGATGGGTAGAGGGCGGCAGTACCCAGTGCCCACGCGACGCCCATGCCTAAAGTGCGGAGTGTGTCGGTGCCTCCCGGCGGGGCTGACGCCGAGACCAACAAGACCTCCTGCTGGGGACTCATTATCTCCGTCTGGCTCGCTGTCTCCCTCGCTCATGTCTGTCTTTAACAAATGGCTGTCTGTCTGTGTGCTTGTCTTTCCTAAATGGCTGTGTGGATGTCTGTTTGTTTCGACCTTTCTCGTCTGCCTGTCTGTCTGTATGTATGTTTGTCTTTCCTAAATGGCTGTGTGGATGTCTGTCTGTTTCGACCTTCCTCGTCTATCTGTCTGTCTGTCGTCTTTCCTAAATGGCTGTGTAGATGTCTGTTTGTTTCGACCGGTCTCGTCTATCTGTCTGTCTGTCTGCTTGTCTTTCCTAAATGGCTGCATGGATGTCTGTTTGTTTCGACCTTTCTCGTCTGTCTGTCTGTCTGTGTGCTTGTCTTTCCTAAACGATTGTATGGATGTCTGTTTGTTTCGACCTTCCTCGTCAGTAAGTCTGTCAGTCAGTCAGTCAGTCAGTCAGTTGGTCAGTCAGTCTGTCTGTCTGTCTGTCATGTCTGTCTGTCTGTCTGTCTGTCTGTCTGTCTGTCTGTCTGTCTGTCCTGTCCTGTCATGTCTGCCTGTCTGTCTGTCTATCTATCTGTCTGTCTGCTTGTCTGTGTAGAGGATATGAACGTCTCTCTCCTTCTTTCTCTTTACATATCTCAGTGACAAAAGGAAGATGCCAGAAAACTGACGGGTACACATTTCATTGTATTCATTGACATCTTTTGACCTTTCTCTCTTCTTCATCCGCTCTCTCTCTTTCTCTTTCTCTTTCTCTTTCTCTCTCTCTCTCTCTCTCTCTCTCTCTCTCTCTCTCTCTCTCTCTATATATATATATATATATATATATATATATATATATATATATATATATATATATATATATATATATATATATATACATACATATATATATATATATATATATATATATATATATATATATACATATATGTATATATATACATATATATATATATATACATATATGTATATATATACATATATGTATATGTATATATATGTATATATATATATATATATATATATATATATATATATATATACATATATATATATATCCCATATCCTATATCCCTCAACAAGAAACAAAAAGAAACCTAACCAACAGAAAGACAATAAGAAAAAAAAAAAAAAACTAAACAGAAACACACCCACTAAAGGCCAGCGCCTCCTGCTCCCCCCACCTCTCCCCCACCCTCGTTAGGCCGAGTCCCGAGCGCGGAAGACCCTGCAAAATACCTCCCCGCGTCATATATATAACTCCCCAGTCACTCCTGCGATCCCAACGGCGGGAGGGAGAGGAGGGAGGGGAAGGGGGGGGAACGCAGCGCCCGGGACACCCCGAGTTTGGCCACTTTTCTACTCAATGGGGTCGGAATGGGGTCGGAATGGGGGTCCTTCTGGGGTCCTTCTGGGGCTCAGGGATGGGGATGGGGATGGGGATGGGGATGGGGATGGGGATGGGGATGGGGGTGGGGATGGGGATGGGGATGGGGATGGGGATGGGGATGGGGATGGGGATGGGGATGGGGATGGGGATGGGGATGGGGGTGGGGGTGGGGGTGGGGAAGGTGAGGGAGGTTGAGTTGGGTGGATAGGAGGAGGGGATTTGGGGGGAGGGGTGGCTGGGGCGAGGTTGGAGGTGGATGGGGGTGGATGGAGGGAGGTGTATGGGTCGAGGTTGGAGGTGGATGAGGGTGGATAGGAGGAGGGGGGTGGATGGGTCGAGGTTGGAGGTGGATGGGGGTGGGGGTGGATTGAGGGTTGGGGGAGTGTGGGGGGGGATGGATAGGGAGAGGGTTGGATCGGGGCTTGTGGATGGGGAGGGAGTGGGGGGGTGGGGGTGGATAGGATGGAGTGGATAGGTGTTTGTAGATGAGGCTAATGGGAAAGAAGAAAGGATGGATAGACGTTTGTGGATGGGGGTATTGGGAGAGCGCTGCGCGGGGGGGGGGGGGGGTAGGCTTTTGTGGATGGGATGTTAGCAGAATGGGGATGGATCAGTGGATAGAGGATAGGAAGTTAAAGGGAGATGGATCGGGAGGGAAGGGGGCTAGGTGGGATGGGATGGATAGAGCATGCGGATGTATGGGTGGATGGATAGGGGGGGAGTAGGAGGAGGAGGAGGAGGAGGAGGAGGAGGAGTAGGAGGAGGAGGAGGAACAGGAGTAGGAGGAGAAGGAGTAGGAGAAAGAGTAGGAGGAGGAGGAGGAGGAGAAAGAGTAGGAGGAAGAGGAGGAGGAGAAGGAGTAGGAGAAAGAGTAGTAGTAGTAGTAGTAGTAGTAGTAGGAGGAGGAGGAGGAGGAGGAGGAGAAATAGTAGGAGGAGGACGGGGAGAGGAAGAAGAAGGAGGAGGAGGAGGAGGAGGCGGAAGAGGAGGACGAGGTGCTTTTCGGACTGCTAATTTGCATACGTTTCAGTCGATACCATCAGATCCCCGGAAATTCTTTCGTTATTCAAAATGACAATCCCAACGACTCCAGCCACAGTGCCAAGCGAATGAAATCCACATATCTTCTCCGCTTTCCACTCCACCCTAAAAAAAAAGAAAAGATCACACCACCCATAAACAAATAGACAAAATAACCACACAACAAATACAACAACAACAAATACAACAACAAATACAACAAACCCCATTCAGCGCCTCTATTCCGATAAAAAAAAAATAAATAAAAAAAAAGAGGGGGGGGGGTGCCAAGAGGCGACCGGGTCAAAATCAATCGTTCTTGTTTGTCTTTCGAGCTCACTGCTTGCGCTCCCGCCGGCGTTCGCGTTCACTGCTGCTGGTCCTGTTCCGCCGCCGGACGGACGGACTTTTAACCCTTTTTTTCCAACACTTTCATGGGCGGAGTTCGGGATGGATCGCTCTTTATCGGGATGGAAAATCACAGTTAGGTATGTTGGATTTTGACTTTTTCCTTTCTCTTTCTCTTCTCTCTCTCTCTTTCTCTTTCTCTTTCTCTTTCTCTTTCTCTTTCTCTTTCTCTTTCTCTTTCTCTTTCTCTTTCTCTTTCTCTTTCTCTTTCTCTTTCTCTTTCTCTTTCTCTTTCTCTTTCTCTTTCTCTTTCTCTTTCTCTTTCTCTTTCTCTTTCTCTTTCTCTTTCTCTTTCTCTCTTTCTCTTTCTCTTTCTCTTTCTCTTTCTCTTGCTCTCTCTCTCCCCCATTTCTCTCTCTCTCCTCTCTCTCTCTCTCTCTCTCTCTCTCTCTCTCTCTCTCTCTCTCTCTCTCTCTCTCTCTCTCTCTCTCTATCTATCTATCTATCTTTCCCTCTCCCTCTCCCTCTCCCTCACCCTCACCCTCACCCTCACCCTCACCCTCACCCTCACCCTCTCCCTCTCCCTCTCCCTCTCCCTCTCCCTCTCCCTCTCCCTCTCCTTCTCCTTCTCCTTCTCCTTCTCCTTCTCCTTCACCCTTACCCTTACCCTTACCCTCACCCTCTCATCCTCTCCTTCTCTCCCTCAAACATTACACCAAACCGAAGACAAAAACACAAATAAATAAACAAATAAACAAATACGCAAATCCGACAATAGCTCTTTTAATAAAGCAATAAGACCCACAATAACAAAGACTTTTGCCTCCTTTCCTCTTCGCGTTCCGATTAAGAGCTCTATGGTAGCGAGTTCATGCTGGCTTTTGGCTCCTGTCCATGCGGATGTCATGCACTAATTCACTGTAGACGCTGCTGATGAAGACCTCATACTATTATGCGGTTGTAAATGTCATGTGCGCTACTGGTGGTCCGTTCATCATCACACTTGGGATTTAAGGGCGAAATGTTTCCTTCCTTTCCCCTATTCCTATCCTTCCCTATTCCTATCCTTCCCCTTTTTTCGCAAATTTTCTTTCGTACATTTAGTTTCTATCCTTCGTCTTCTCGGCCCCTTCTTCTTCCCTAACGACTTATTTCCTACTTCTTCACTTTCCTTTCTAACTCCTTTTTCTCGGCACTCTCTCGTCTCCTCTCGTCTCGTCACTCCTCTTCCCCTCTGTTTTTCCTTCCATTCTCCTTCCTCTGCAATTTCTTCCCCCATTCTCTTCTCGTCGCTTTCATTTCTTTCTTACTCTATCCCTCACATTCCTTTAAACTCCTCTTCATCTCGACCCCTCTTTGCAACCCCTCTCTTTCCCCTCTCTTACATCTCTTCTCCTTTCCTTCCCCTTCCCTTTATCACCCCTTCCTTCCCTTTTCCCTATCCTTCTTTTTCAAACCTTCAACCTTGATCCGTCCTCTCCTCCCTCCCCTTCCTCCCCTCCTGATCCTTCCTCTCCATCCCCCGCCCCCACTACCTTCCATTCCCCAACCCATCCCCCTTCCCCCCACTTCATATATTTTCCCTCTCCCATACACGCCTTCATTCGCACTTAATTCTCCGGGAAATAAATCTCAGCAAACTATTCAACCGCTCAATGTAAGACGTTAACAAGCCCCTCCCTCTCCCCCTGAATGCATGCCCTCCCCCATCCCCACCCCCACCCCCCCACACACACTACATTCTCACTTTATTCCCCGGGAAGAAAGTAACTCAGGGAAATGTATCAGGAATTTTGCTCGACAGCGCCATATAAAACGTCTGCAAGATCCATGTCGTATATAAGGCGTCAGGCATCTGACAACTTGTGTATTGGGCAACAAAAGAGATTGAGAGATTGAGAGAGAGAGAGAGAGAGAGAGAGAGAGAGAGAGAGAGAGAGAGAGAGAGAGAGAGAGAGAGAGAGAGAGAGAGAGAGAGAGAAGGAGTGAGAGATAGAAAGGAGAGAAATATAGAATGAAGATGAGATAGAATGAAAGAGAGAGAGAGAGAGAGAACGAAGTAGAGACAGAACAAAGCAGAGAAATAGAGAGAATTACAGTGAACAGACTCTATTACCTCATATAACATCATTAAAACATAAAGAAACATCTAATAATCAACGAACGTACACTTCAGCAACAATGATTAATTCAGGCGCTGCAAACACATTAACTTCCGATTGAATTCAGCCTCATTATCTGTGACGCAACGACAGTTACATAAAATACAAAAAAAAGGTCATTCATATTATTGACAGCTCTGAGAACACGTCATTAGTAAGTCGGGCGAACATTTGTTGAGTTGAAATGGGAGTCCGATGTTGTCCACGTAATATAGATTCTCTTTCTCTCTCTCTCATTTTTAACTGGGGGATTCCTTTTGATATATTTCTTACGTTTTTATGTTTCTCTCTGTCTCTGTCTCTCTGTCTCTCTCTCTCTCCCCCTCCCCCTCCCCCTCCCCCTCCCTCTCCCCCTCCACCTCCTCCTTCACCTTCACCTTCACCTCCACCTCCCTCTCCCCCTCCCTCTCCCTCTCCCTCTCCCCCTCCCTCTCCCTCTCCCCCTCCCTCTCCCCTTCCCCATCCCCCTCTCTCACTCCCCCTCCCCCTCCCTCTCTCCCCCTCTCCCCCTCCCCCTCCCCCCCCCCCCCCCCCCCTCTCCCCTCCCCCTCCCCCCCTCCCTCTCCCTCTCCCTCTCCCCCTCCCCCTCCCTCTCCCCTCCCTCTCCCCCTCCCTCTCCCTCTCCCTCTCCCTCTCCCTCTCCCTCTCCCTCTCTTACCTCCTCTTCCGAACATGCTTTATCCCAACCTCTCCCCTTAAGCGCAATGTCTATGTATGTATGTACAACAGCGCGCACTCTCCCTCGCAAAAACGCATACAGCATTTTCTTCTTTTTTTCAAATTTCTTCTTCTTTTTTTTTTTTTACAATGTCACCGTAAATTTCACGAGACGACCGCAACTGGCGTAAAAAAAGAACGGCGCGACTGTTCGGAATCTAGGAATAGCTTCTGAGAGAGAGAGAGAGAGGAGAGGGAGGAGAGAGAGAGAGAGAGAAGAGAGAGAGGGAGAGAGAGAGGAGAGAGAAAGAAGGAAGAAAGTAAGGGGAAGGAAGAAAGGAAGGGAAGGGAAGGGAAGGGAAAGGAAGGGAAGAGAAGGAAGAAGGAAGGAAGAAAGAGAAGGGAGAGGGAGAAGGAAGGAAGGGAAGGGAGAAGAGGAGAGGGAAGGAAAAGAAGAAGAAAGAAGAAAGAGAGAGAGATAGAGAGAGAGTGTGTGTGTGTGTGAGAGAGAGAGAGAGAGAGAGAGAGAGAGAGAGAGAGAGAGAGAGAGAGAGAGAGAGAGAGAGAGAGAGAGAGAGAGAGAGAGAGAGAGAGAGAGAGAGAGAGAGAGAGAGAGAGAGAGAGAGAGAGAGAGAGAGAGAGAGAGAGAGAGAGAGAGAGAGAGAGAGAGAGAGAGAGAGAGAGAGAGAGAGAGAGAGAGAGAAAGAGAGCGCGAGCGAGAGAGAGAGAGAGAGAGAGAGAGAGAGAGAGAGAGAGAGAGAGAGAGAGAGAGAGAGAGAGAGAGAGAGAGAGAGAGAGAGAGAGAGAGAGAGAGAGAGAGAGAGAGAGCGAGAGCGAGAGCGAAAGCGAGAAAGAGAAAGAGAAAGAGAAAGAGAAAGAGAGGGAGAGGGAGAGAAAGAGAGATGAGAGAGAGAGAGAGTAAGAGCGGGAGAAAGAGAGAGAGAGAGAGAATAACAATCTTCTCATTTTCCATTCAGACTGCGATGATGGCTCTGCTATTTGCCACTTGTATAAAAAAAAAGATATTTATATATACACCAGGCGTTGTATCTCGACGACTAAAAATACACTAGAGGTAAGGGAAGAGAAAGAAGGAGCATGAGGAAGAAGAGCGTGAAAAGAAGGAAGGAGGAAGTAGGAGGAGGAAGAAGAGCAGGAGAAGCAGAGGCAAGAACAGGAGGAGGAGGGGGAAGTGGAGAAGGAGGAGAAAGAAGAAGAAGAAGAAGAAGAAGAGGCGGAGAAAGAGAGAAAAAGAAATAAAGAGGAAAATCGAGAAGAAAAAAGTAGAAAGAAGAAGAGTAACAGAGAACAGAAAGTAGAAAGAGCAAGAGGAAGAGGGCGCGAGAGTAGTCGCACCCTTTTCTCATCTCTCCCAAACTGACGTCCTATTCGGCGTTCACAGAAAAAGGGCATGAGGGCATATTTTCTGCTCCTCCTCCAACTATTTTAGACCGGCGCGCGAAAGGGGGAAGGGGAATGGCATGGAGACTCCGGTTATAGAGGAAGAAGGGGAAGGAGGGAAAAGTGGAAGAGGCAGATAGGGAGAGAGGGAAGGAGGGAGGGAGAGAGAAAGGGAGGAAAGGAGAGGGAGGGTAACAAGGCGGGGTTGGTAGGAGAGGGCAGAGAGAGAGAGAGAGAGGGAGAGGGAGAGGGAGAGGGAGAGGGAGAGAGAGAGAGAGAGAGAGAGAGAGAGAGAGAGAGAGAGAGAGAGAGAGAGAGAGAGAGAGAGAGAGAGAAGAGAGAGAGAGATAGAGAGAGAGAGAGAGAGAGAGAGGAGAGAGAGAGAGAAAGAGAGAGAGAGAGAGAGAGAGAGAGAGAGAGAGAGAGAGAGAGAGAGAGAGAGAGAGAGAGAGAGAGAGAGAGAGAGAGAGAGAGAGAGAGAGAGAGAAAGAGAGAGAGAGAGAAGAGAGAAGAGAGAGAGAGAGAGAGAGAGAGAGAGAGAGAGAGAGAGAGAGAGAGAGAGAGACAGGGAGAAAGAGATAGAGAGAGAGAGAGAGAGGGAGAGAGAGAGAGAGAGAGAGAGAGAGAGAGAGAGAGAGAGAGAGAGAGAGAGAGAGAGAGAGAGAGAGAGAGAGAGAGAGAGAGAGAGAAAGAGAGAGAGAAAGAGAGAAAAAGAAATAAAGAAAAAGAGGAGAAAAAAAGAAAAAAAACAAGAGAAAAGAGCAACGAGAGAAAAGAAAAGAGAGAGCGAAAAAACAAGCTAAAGAAGAAGAGAAAAACACTTAGCAGGGATAAAAAGCGCGAGCCCCACAAGCCCTCCCACCAAACGGCGAGGCGAGGACACAAGGCAAGAATCAGAAGCTGGCAGGCAGACAGGCAGACAGGCAGACAGGCAGACAGGCAGCAACAGACCGACGAACGGCAAGATAAGCGGCACATCGTTAGCCATGTTCCTTCGACCGATTTCAGTCCCCTTTTTTTTCATCCCCCCACACGCGCAGAATATCAATTGCCGTTGATCATTGCAACAGGAATTAATCGTGGCCGCGGGCGGTGTCGTCGTCGTCGTGTGTTTACCGAGACCCGTCTGTCTCTGTTGGCTTGGGTGATGTGGGAGGGAGGGAGGGAATGGGAGGAGGGGGGAGAGGGGCAAGGGGGGGAGGAGGAAGGGGGAATGGGAGGGAGGAGGGAGAGGTGGGAGGGGGAGGGGTTGGGGGAGGGGGATGGGGGAATGGGAGGAGGAGGGAGGGAAAGGGAGGAGGGAGAGGGGGGGATGGGAGGAGGAAAGGGGGAGGAGGATGATAGAGGGGGAATGGGAGGGAGGGGGGAAGATAGAGAGGTAGGGGGAAGATAGAGTGAGGGGGAAAGGAAGGAGGAGAGAGATAGAGTGGATAGGGACTAGAGAGAACACGAATAAGCCAATCAACAAGCAAACTGAAAAAAGAAAGAAGAAAAAAAAAAAAAAAAAACATAACACCAAAATAAAACAAAGTCCCCCTGACCCCAACTCCCCCCACCTTCAAGTACCACCCACCCACCCCTACCCCAAAAAGGAAAAAAAACACCCACTTCCCCCCCAAAAAAAAAAAAAACACCAGAGGGCATCGTACCAAAAACTCCACACCCTTAGGAGTGGGACCTCAGACTCCAGCCCGACTCCACAACCCCGAATGAGAACCGGGGGTGGGGGTGGAGGGGAGGGGGGAAGGAGGAGGGGTGGGTACATGCACTACTTATGAGCTCATTGTGAACGTGATGACTTTAAGCGTTTAACGTGAGATATGTAGGGCGAGGTAATGAATGAATATCTGCGCTGCGTTCATATCTCCTTGATTTATTGCTCGGTATTTGTTTTTTGTTTTTCTTTTCTTTCGTTTTGTTTTTGCTTGTTTTTTTCGTTTGTTTTCTTTCTTGTTTATTTTTTATTATATCTATTTGCTCTGTATTTGTTTTTTGTTTTTCTTTTCTTTCTTTTGTTTTTGTTTATTCGTTTGTTTCTCTTTCTGGTTTAATTTTGATTATATCTATTTGCTCTGTATTTGTTTTTTGTTTTTCTTTTCTTTCTTTTGTTTTTGTTTTTTCCGTTTGTTTCTCTTCCTTGTTTATTTTTTGTGTGTGTGGTATAATGTTGTGTTTATTCTTAGGGGTATCTTGGTGTCTGGGGATTAATCGAAGGGAGAGGTTGGTTGGACGGCGGTGATTCGTCAAATGAATCACTTGCTTACACGCATATGAATCATATGAGCAAATGCAGACACATGTACGCGGTACGTTAGGATCGTCCGCACGCACGTACACACAAACACATACGAACATAAACCCACATAAACAAACAAAAAAAAATCCTCACACAAACAAACAAAAAAACAAACCAAGAAAAACCCTCCCCCCCCACCCCCCACCCCCTACCACCACCACGCACACACACACACACATACCCACTCACTCACTCACTCACTCCCTTCCGACATTAACATGCACTCCGCTCCCTCGCTCGCTCACAATGGCGCAATTTCGCCCATGTGCTTTTACCAAGCAAGTTCCCCGCGTCAAAAGGCGCGCGCTTGCCCCGCCGCCAAAGCAAAACAACGAGAAACAGCTGACTTATCGGAGGCGCTCGCGAGATCGTCTTAAGGAAGAGGACAATGCTAGCAGAAACGTCCTACGTGTTGCTCTCTCGCACGATGCATGCAAGAATGCAGCCGGCGTGCGCGGGTTCCGACTCTGTGGTCGTCGTCGTTGTTGTTGTTGCGTCTGGAAGTGTCTGGAAACTCACCCAGGAATTTTCTCACCGTCTTGTTTTTATTTTTGTGGGGGGTGGGGGATGGATGGGGGATGGATGGGGGATGGGGAGAAGGTGGGAGGGAGGAGGGTGAGGGGTGAGGGGTGAGGGGTGAAGGGGAAGGGGAGGAGAGGAAGGGGAGGGAGGAGGGGGAGGGTGAAGGGTGAAGGGTAGGGAAGAGGTTGAGGGGTGTGGGTGAAGGTGAAGGGGAGGGAGGAGGGGGGAGAGGGGAGACGTATCCTCTGTATATCTCCCATCTCTCCTCATCCGGAGACTCATTCTCGCCCGATTTCCGCCCGTCGCTAAATCACCGCCCGCTCGTACCCCCGAGAAAGCGCGCTCCTTCTCGCAGCCCCTCGGAGACGTGAAGGAAAAAGGCGAACATTAATCAAATTGCGCGCGGTGGCATCTTATCGTCCGCAAAAACTGCCGCGCGTCACCTGCTGTCCGGAGGTGTGGAGGGGGGAGGGGGTAAGGGGGAGGGGAAGAGGGGAAGAGAGAGAGAGGGAGTGGGAGAGAGAGGGAGGGAGGGGGAGGGGAAGAGGGTAAGAGAGAGAGGGAGGGGAGGGGGAGGGCGAAGAGGGAAGAGAAGAGGGTGAGAGGGAGTGGGTGGAAGAGAGAGAGGGAGGGAGGGGGGGAGGGGAAGGGCGAAGAGGGAGAAGAAGAGGGAGTTGGAAAGAGAGAGAGAGAGAGAGGGAGGGGCGATGGAGGAAGGGAAGAGGGATAGAGGAGAAGAAGAAGAAGAGAGAGAGAGAGAGAGAGAGAGAGAGAGAGAGAGAGAGAGAGAGAGAGAGAGAGAGAGAGAGAGAGAGAGAGAGAGAGAGAGAGAGAGAGAGAGAGAGAGAGAGAGAGAGAGAGAGAACCTCGCCTCGACCCAGGACAAAGATGAGAGATTGGTCACTATCACCGAAAGTTCCCTCTTTTGCTATTCCTCCTCCTCAATTCACCTTTTTTTATTACTATCACCTATCATCAGTACTCCCCAACCTATCCACATGATACAAGAACACCTCTTGCAATAGCAACAAATACAACTGAACACACACACACACACACACAAAATAATAATAAATAAATAAATAAATAAATAAATAAAAAAATAAATAAAAAATAAAAAATAAATAAAAAATAAAAAAATACAAAAAAGAACAGAAACGACAGACAAGTAAATATCACAATCAAGGGACACGAGGACACCCCCCCTAACCCGACCCCCCCCCCCACCAACACCAACCCGACGGAGGCTCCACAATAAACCACAGACACCAACGTAACCACTCAGAGGACCACTCACCAGTCTTTGTGAGAACTTGTGAACTGAGAGAGGGAGAGGGAGAGGGAGTGGGAGAGGGAGAGGGAGAGGGAGAGAGAGAGAGGGAGAGAGAGAGAGAGAGAGAGAGAGGGAGAGAGGGAGAGGGAGAGGGAGAGGGAGAGGGAGAGAGAGAGAGAGAGAGAGAGAGAGAGAGAGAGAGAGAGAGAGAGAGAGAGAGAGAGAGAGAGAGAGAGAGAGAGAGAGAGAGAGAGAAAGAAAGAGAGATAGAAAGAGAGAGACAAAGAAAGAGATAAAAAGAGAAAAGAGAGAGAGAGGGGAGAAAGAGAAAGAGAAAGAGAGAGAGAGGGCGAGGGCGGTTCCTGGCCCAGGTCTCCGTCATGACACGCGGAGAAAATTAAGGCGATCTCGCCGTAAAAAAAAAAAAAAGACAACCAGTTCAGTATTTCTCAGAGTGTGGAGAGATCCCGTGAATCCACTGGTTTCTTCTTCTTCTTGTTTCTTATCTTTCTTCTTTTTTTCCTTTTAATATTTTTCTTCCCTAACCCTTTTTCTCCTTTTTCATTCCTCTTCTCTATCCTTCTCCTCCTTTTCCTTCTTCTTTATCTTCTTCTTCTCCGTCTACATCATCATCTTCTTTCTCACTTCTTATATTTTCTCCTTCCTCATTTTCGTATTTCTTTCTACCTTCTCATTCCTTCTTTCTTCTTTATATTTACTTTAATATTTGATATTTCCTATTCGTCTTCCTCGACTTCTTAAATTTCTCTTTGTTTCTTTCTTTCTTTCTTTCTTTTCTTCCTTCCTTCCTTCCTTCCTTCCTTCCTTCCTTCCTTCCTTCCTTCCTTCCTTTCTTTCTTTCTTTCTTTCTTTCTTTCTTTCTTTCTTTCTTTCTTCCTTTCTTTCTTTCTTTCTTTCTTTCTTTCTTTCTTTCTTTCTTTCTTCCTTCCTTCCTTTCTTCCTTTCTTTCTTTCTTTCTTTCTTCCTTCCTTCCTTTCTTTCTTCGTAGTTTTCTTTATTTATTTATTTCTTCCTTCCTTCCTCCCTTCCTTCATTCATTCCTTTGTTTCTTTCTTTCATTCTTTCTTCATTTTTTTTCTTCTTCTTTTTTTAGAGAAGACAAACTCGGGACCATTGGGTTGTTAGACTGATATAAATGGTGCTGAATATTATACAGATATGCATAAATATATCACTATTATACATGGCGTTATATATTTATTTTAAGAGACACGCAGTATATTAAAGGAAATCAGATCTTAAGTTACAATAAATTAAGAAGAATAAGATTTGAAGTGACAACATTTTAAAGGAATTCAGATTTTGAGTGGCATTATTTTAACAGAAATCATATCTTAAATGACAATATTTGAAAAGAAATCACATTTTAAGTGACAATATTTTTAAAGAAATCATATTTTAAATGACAATATTTGAAAAGAAATTATGTTTTAAGTGACATATCTTAAAGTCAATCATATTTTAAGTGCGAAATCTTAGTCTGAAGACCTGTTCCAAAGGTGATCTATTTTCCTGTAACTGCCGATGCAAAAAAAAAAACAACTGCAAAACTTGCATA
>BOPN01002460.1:160000-172500 GCA_017312705.2 Penaeus japonicus
TCTACTTGTGATTGATACGTGTTAATGAAATTTCAATAATGGTGCATGTAAGAAATATAAAACTGTGACCTATAAATATGAATATGAATTAAAATCGTTTGTTCCTCGTTGAACGTGCAACAGAAAGAAAGGGACGTTGCGAGATCAAACGGTGAATTAAAGCCATGCAGAGTCAAGGAGGCGCAGCTGCCTAGCAACACATAACTTCATGACGAATCCGTTGCAAGGAATTAAAAACAACCTCCATATTATCATTCCTCAATATCTATAACCATTCCCGAAAACAAAAGACACAGACAAAAAGCTCTCTCGTGTGTAAATATCAACCGAACATGCTTTTACAAGAAGGAGAATCAATAATTATTTTCGACTTCTTCCCATCCCCTCGAGAGAGCAATACTTATCACGCTCGAATCCTATTGAATCCTATGCTAATCCTCCACAAGGACTCCCAGCTGTCGATTCTTCCACTCCCTTCACACGTCCTCATCCTCTTCACCTACCCTTCTTCCTCATTTTTATCAACGTGTCTCCCTCTTTCCACCCCTTTCCCCCTTAAATTTCTTTTCCCTCCTCCCTTTCATCATTCCCTCTTCATCTCTGTTGTTTACGGACTTCCATCACTTCCTCCCACTTTCCTTCCCGTCTCTCTCTCTATGCTAGTTTCTCACTAAATCATCCATCTTATTTACACAAGGCTGAGCAACCCACGGCAAAGTCCATAGGCCTATGAACTTTTTTTTTTCTCTCCCTCCCCCCCTCTCTTTTTTTCGTTTATCTTTTTTTTCATTTCTTTTTTTTCGGTTAACCACACCGCTTTACCGCAAGTGTAATGGCTGTTTAGTTGCGGTTTAGCCAAGATTAAACTACAAGTGTCCCTTCGGCACTAATGGTCTCGATGAAGAGGTTAACCTACCCGCCTTTAAAAATGTAAATATCTCAGTGAAAAATACCTGTAATTAAAAAAAAAATAAATGTCACTTTGTCAAAATAATTAAAGTCATCAATCAGTCAATATAATACTTCATTCCTTTTTCTTCTTTTCAAATTGGTTAACTGAGAGATGGGTGAATGTAATTAAATTTCATAAAAAAGGCAAGCGTATAGACTTAAACGTAGATAAAATACACATTTACATATATAAACAGTATACAATGCAACAAAAACACGTTTAAATGGACTTATCACACGTAACACTTCCTCTTAATTACCTAATGACAATTAATAACAAGCTATACGCCCTTGAAAGAACTAATTCCAATAAATACTCACAATCTCAGCCAGAATAACCGTTAAAAAGAACAACTCAATTTGAACACGTATGAGGGGGGGGTGATGACGTCACGCATTCCCAATGACCGGTAGGGTGTACATCTTTTTAAAAGCTTTATTCATTCATCTATTCAGATTTATTATTCATATTTCTTTTTATATTCTTTACTTATTTGACTCACTGAATACAATTTAAACATGATATAAACATACTACACTAAGAATATATCGCATCATAAACCTATAAATTGCAGATATAGGCGGTACATATTTAATTTTTTTACCTAATACTAATAATACGTATTTTTCCATTCTTCATTTGGATATTAGATGGAATTTAGTTAAATGTTCACAATTTTCCGCCCCAGTAGTTCATGTGGAAACTATGTGCACAAACACATTTTCCGAACTTTGAGGTCAGATGGCGGTAATAATTATTTTGAAAACTAATTTCGTAATCTGTTTATAAACCAATATATAAATATTACGAAACATTATTGGTTTTAGACATCAAATGAAATATAAGTATACAGATACATACATACACATACATACATACATACATACATACATACATACATAATATATATATATATATATATATATATATATATATATATATATATATATGTGTGTGTGTGAATGTGTATGTGTGTGTGTGTGTGTGTGTGTGTATGTGTGTGTTTTGTGTGTGTTTGTGTGTGTGTTTGTATTTGTGTTTGTGTGTTCGTGTGTATGTGTGTGTAAGATAGATAGATAGAGAGAGAGAGAGAGAGAGAGAGAGAGAGAGAGAGAGAGAGAGAGAGAGAGAGAGAGAGAGAGAGAGAGAGAGAGAGAGAGAGAGAGAGAGAACCATTTAAATTTCTTATGTCAGTTTACATTATCTATATATCCGTTAAATATTTGTTTATTCATTCACCAGCTTATCTATCAAATCAATCTATTACCTATTCACCTATCTCTCAGTTAACCTATTTGAAAAGAAGAAATGGGAATGAAGGAGAGAGAGACTAACAAGAGAAAAAATATGAAGCAGTTTCACAATTGTAAACCGAAATACACAATAAGTATTATACATAATAATAATAATAATAATAATAACTACAACAACAATAATAATGATAGTAATGATATCGATATAAATAATTATCATCATGATGAAATCAGTAATAATAATAAAAGGTTAGACATGTTTTAGAATCTAACCTACTCCTCTCTTCCCATTCCTCCTTCTTCTTCTCCCACCTCCTTCTATTTCCCTTTTTCTCTCATTCATTCCGTATCCTATCCTTCCAATTCATTCCTTCCCGCTTTACCCCTTTCCTCCATCTACCTCCTTCCCTCCACCCTCTCTCTTTTCCATTCATTTTTATTTTCTTCTCCTTTCCTCATTCATTCACCTAATCATCCATTCACCCCCTACCTCCCCATCCTCCTCCCTCCCTCTTATCTAACCCCCTCCACCTCACCTCCACCCCCCATCCACACACCTCCCCCCCCTCCCACCTATCCAACCCCCTCCACCTTCCTTCTTTCCACCCCCTACCTCCCTATTTCCTTCCTTCCTTCCACCTCCCTCCCCCTTCCCTCCTTCCTCTCAACCCCCCTACCTCCCTATCCCCCCTCTTCCTTCTACCTACCCTCTACTTCCCCATAACTCTCCCTCCCCCCCTCCCTCACTCCTTCCTATCCACGCCCCTCCCCCACCCTCCAATCGACCCCCTCTCCCACCACCTCCCTCTTATCCACCTTTCTACCCTTCCTACTCCCCTTCCCCCTCCCCCTCCCCCTCCCTCTCCCCCTCCCCACTCCTCCTCCCACTCCCTCTCCCCCTCCCCACTCCTCCTCCCACTCCCTCCCCCTCCCTCCCTCCCTCCCTTCCTCCTTCCCTCCCTCCTCCCTCCCTCCTTCCCTCCCTCCCTCCCCTCCCTCCTCCCTCCTCCCTCCTCCCTCCCCTCCCCTCCCCTCCCCTCCCTCTCCTCCTCCTCCTCCCCCTCTCCCCCCCCCCCTCCCTCTCTCTCTCCCTCTATCTCCCCCTCCCCTCTCCCCCCTCCCCCCTCCCCACTCCTCCTCCTCCTCCTCCTCCCCCCACTCCCCCTCCTCCTCCCTCCGTAGCGAACACGTCTCAGGAAGGAAAAGAATTTATGGAAGTAACAGAAAAAAGTATATGGAGAGATGGCGGGAGAATCCAGCCTGGCCGAGGGACTTTTTGTATTTTGTTTTTGTTTTTGTTTTTGTCGTTCACGTCGTGTCGTTTTCGTCGTGGTGGCGGTGGTGGTGCTCGGGATATGTCGATCTGTCTGTCTGTCTGTCTGTCTGTGTAGATGGTCTGTTTGTCTCGGTTTGGCTGACTTTCTTCCTCCATGTTCGGCTGTCTTTCCCCTCTTCTTCTTCTTCTTCTTCTTCTTCTTCTTCTCTCTCTCTCTCTCTCTCTCTCTCTCTCTCTCTCTCTCTCTCTCTCTCTCTCTCTCTCTCTCTCTCTCTCTCTCTCTCTCTCTCTCTCTCTCTCTCTCTCTCTCTCTCTCTCTCTCTCTCTCTCTCTCTCTCTCTCTCTCTCTCTCTCTCTCTCTCTCTCTCTCTCTCCCTCTCTCCCTCTCTTTCTCTCTTTCTCCCCCTTTCCCTCTCCCTCCCTCCCTCCTTCCCTTCCTCTCTCCCTTCCACCCTCCCTCCCTCCCTTCCACCCTCCCTCCCTCCCTTCCACCCTCCTTCCCTCCCTTCCACCCTCCCTCCCTCCCTTCCTCCCTCCCTTCCACCCTCCCTCCCTCCTTCCTCTCATCCTCCCTCCCTCCTTCCACCCTCCCTCCCTCTCTCTCTCTCCCCCTCTCCCTCTTTCCCCCCCTCTCCCTCATTCCCTCCCTCCCTCCCTCCATCCCAACCTCCCATCTTCCTCTCTCCCTCATTCCCTCCCTCTCTCCCTCCATCCCTCCCTTCCACCCTCCTTCCCTCCCTCCCATCCTCCCTCCCTCTCTCCATTCCCGCGTAATTTGCAGGTTTCGGAAATCGCAAATCGTTTACTGCGCTCTCTGCCAGCCATTTTTCTTCCCGATTGACAGTAAACTTCTTTAGTTGCACACAACTAAACAAAAACTACAAATTGAAATCTGAATAATTTGGTCTCGTCCCTTAATGATTTGAGTCTGGTTGATGAATAGCCGACAGACGAACGGGAGATAAATCAAATACCTTTTTCTCTCTCTCTCTCTCTCTCTCTCTCTCTCTCTCTCTCTCTCTCTTTTAATGCCTGATGTATTCCAAATTGTTTGCCGTGATTATGATATTTCATTTAGGAAAAGGTTTTTAAACATTTTAACGTCCTAATGGGAGATGCCTTCTTTCTGCCCTTCGAGAGAAAAAAAAATTGCTTAAACATCATGTCTATTTCCATGTTTCTACTTCAAGACAAGACTGCACTTTCACTCCTATTGTTTTCGATTTTTTTTTTTTTTTTTTTTTTTATTGAACTGAAGCGGCTTCGTGTTTAAGATTCTTTTTTTTTCTTCGTCTTTTTCCTCTTCTTTTTGTATTCTTGTAAAACGTCAGCATCGAGTCGAGAAACGTTTTGTGGTAATTACTCCTAAACTTAGGAAGCTCTTACGCTTGAAAAAGAAAAAAAAAAAAAAAAAAAAACTTTCGAGTGAGGGGGGGGTAAGGGGGGTAAGGAGAGGAAGAGAGTCAGACAGACGAGAGGATAATGATGATGATGATAATAACAACAAAAAAAGACACACACACAAAAGAAAAAAACATATACGAAGAACTAAAAAAAAAAGAAAGAAAAGAACAAGGAAGCTATTTCCCTCCTCCATTATTTTATCACAAAGGCCGTTTTCAAAGACTGCCATAAAAGGAGTTGTAGGACAGGCGTTCACCAGACGCTCCAAGAGATGTTAGGCTCGGTAAAGTAGTGGTGCTCAGAGCCTCTCCAACTACCCCTTTCCCACCCCCCTTCCCCACCCCAACCCTTCCCCACCCCAACCCTTCCCCACCCCACCCCTCCCCACTCCTCGCCACCCCTTCCCCACCCATTCTCCACCCCCTTCCCCACCCCATCCCGTTCCTCCCCACCCCGTTCCTCCCCTCCGCTCCCCACCCCTTCCCCACCCCCTTCCCCACCCCATTCCAGCCCACCCCTTCCCCACCCCTTCCGAAACCCCTTCCCCACCCCACCCCCTTCCTCCCCTCCGCTTCTATTTCTTCTCATCTACACCCTACTCGTACCCCCACCTCTTCCCACCACCCCTGTCCCTCCTTTACGCTTCCCTTTCTTCTTACTTATTTCTCCATTTCGTCTTCTCGTTCCCTCATTCCACGTCGGTCTTTTCTTTCTAGCTCTCTCATCTCCATCTACAGCTCATGCTTTCACTTCACATCTTTATCTCCACTTCCTTTTTCTACCTCCAAAATCCTCCATTTTCTCCACCCCCTTCTCCTTCTCTTTCTGCTTCTCCTACTCCTCTATCTCCACCTCTACCTCCCCCTCCATCTCTACTTCCTCCTCCATTTCCACCTCTACATCTACCTACACTTCCACCTCTACATCTACCTTCACTTCCTCTACCTCCTCCTCCATCTCCACCTCCTCCATCTCCACCTTTACATCTACCTCCACCTCCACCTCTACCTCCACCTCCACCTCCTCCTCTTCCTCCCCCACCACCACCTCCATCTTACACCTCCATCTCCACCTCCTCCTCTTCCCCCCCCACCACCACCTCCATCTTCCACCTCCATCTCCACCTCCACATCCTCCACCTCCTCTTCCTCCCCCACCTCCTCCACCTCCACCTCCTCTTCCTCCCCCACCACCACCTCCATCCTCTCCATTATCATCTTCCCTTAAAATCCATACAAACACTCAAAAACCCACATCTTAACGCCTCCTTTTTCCTTACGATTAAGACCTCCCCCATCTCCCCCCCCCCACACCCACCCGTCCACCAGCACCCCTATCCCCTCCCCTCACCCCTCACTCACAGATCGGCTCTAAACGCTCTAAAGCTCTATAGCTGAGGCTCGTTTAGATCCACACAACGGTAGGGAGGTGGGAGGGAAGGAGGTGGGAGGAATGGGATGAAGGAGAGGAAGGGGGAGGGAGGAGGGAGGAGAGAAAGGGAGGGAGGAGAGAAAGGGAGGAGGAGGGAGGAAGGGGGAGGGGTAAACAAAGAAGAAGATGGAGAGGACTGTGGAAGGAAGGATAAAGAAGGAAGAGTAAGAAAAGGAGAAAGAGGTGGAAAGAAATAAGGAATAAGGGAAGGAAGGGAAGAAGAAGAAAAGAAGAAGTAACAATGGAGAATAGGGAGATGGGAGGCAGGGGGAGGGAGAGGGAGATGGGAGGCAGGGAGAGGGAGAGGGAGATGGGAGGCAGGGAGAGGGAGAGGGAGAGGGGGGGAGTGGGAGGCAGGGAGAGGGAGAGGGAGAGGGAGAGGGAGGCAGGGAGAGGGAGAGGGAGCGGGGGAGGAGGAGGGGGAGGGGGAGGGGTTGCACACGCGTCGCCCGGATAACAGCGTTTGTCTTCATTCGTTTCCTCGCTCTAACACGCCCGCCCTTGTCTCGTTTTGCATTGCACTGCTATCGTGTCCCCCCCCTGTCTATGTCTATGTTTTTTGTTTTTTGTCGTTCTTTCTCTCTCTTTCCTCTCTCTGTCTTTGTGTTTGTGTTGGCCTCTGTCTCTGTATCTCTGTCTCTGTGTATCTCTGTTTCTGTATCTCTCTCTCTCTCTCTCTCTCTCTCTCTCTCTCTCTCTCTCTCTCTCTCTCTCTCTCTCTCTCTCTCTCTCTCCCTTCCCCACTCCTCCTTCAAACCTCATTTCTCTGTCTTTCTCTCACTCCCACTTTTTCTCCTTTTCCCTTTCCCTCTCATTTCCCCACTCCCTCTCCTTCTCCCTCTTCCTCTCCCTTTCCCACTCCCCCTCTCTCCCTTTCCCACTCCCCCCCTCTCTCTGCCTTTCCCACTCCCCCCTATCTCCCTTTCCCACTCCCACCCTCTCTCCCTTTCCCACTTCCTCTTCTTTTCCCATTTCCTCTCCCCCTCTCCCTCCTTCTCCCCCACTTCCTCTCCCCCTCACCCTCCTTCTCCCCCTCCCCTTCTCCCCCCCTCCCTCCTCTCCCTCTCCCCCCCACACACACAATCCTTCCCACCCATACCGCCCGCCTTCTCGTCCCTACACCACGTACTTTAAAACACCACACAAATAAAAACCCACTTGGAACCACGTGTCCCTCCCCCTCCACATGAAGAAGAAGGAGCGAGCGGATCGTCTCGTCTCTTAGAGAAGAAATACAACGGCTTGAGATGATGAAGGGAGAGGAGACGTCATTCGTACGGTGACGCTGTGGCATCTTAATAAGCCTGGGAAGATAATAACTTTGTCTGTAGATTGTCTGTCTTCTGGTGTGTTATTAGAAAGATTAGAATGGATCTCGTAGTCTAATTCCTTGTCTATTTCTAATATTATAGTATTATAATATTTATAATATTCTAATTTTCTAATATTTATAATATACTGATTTCTAATATTTCTAGTATTTTAATTTCTAATATTTCTAATATTCTAATTTCTAATATTTCTAATATTCTAATTTCTAATGTTTCTAATATTCTAATTTCTAATGTTTCTAATATTTCTAATTTCTAATATTTCTAATATTCTAATTTCTAATAGTTCTAATATAGATCTAATATTCGTGTTCCCTGACCTATTTCTTAACTGTAATCGTTTTGATATCTCTTCGTATCTACTTGTATACATCAAATTATTTCGTATAAGGGATCATTATGTAATGACACGTAATCTTAGCAATATCAGTAAGAGGGAACATCTGTCACTCACGATGGAATTAAAGTGCAATTAGACTACATGGAAAATACGTTCTGTTCAATTATAGAAGCACTTTCGTCTTTCCAATACCGATGTCATAATCGTTTTGGGTAATCGAAAGAAAGAAAGAAAGAAAGAAAAACACACACACACAAGACGGTAGAATAAACGAGGAAATAGAATTAGTAAAAGGAATGACATGTTGAATGAAAGAAACAAGAGCAATAATAATAATGATAAAAGGAAAAAAAATACATATGTACGTATATAATACATACACACACACACACACACACACACACATATATATATATATATATATATATATATATATATATATATATATATATATATATATATATATATATATATATATATATATTGCATGTATATATACACATATACATATATATATACATATATATATAAATATATACATATCTGCAGTATATATTCATGTGATTATACATCTAATTCTATCTATCTATATCCATCTATCTCTCTCTTTCCCTAGCTTTCTATGTCTATCTTTCTCTTTACCTATCTATCTATCTATCTATCTACTTATTTACCGATCGATCGACCTCTGTACACACACACAGACGGAATCCAAGAGAAGAAAACCACCCGACCATTTATGGCTCAAATTCCCCCCCGAAGAGTGATGACGACCAAGGCTAGCTCCCTCACCACAACGTCACCACAATCCCCCCCCCCTTCCCCTCCCCCACCTCGTAAAAGACTTACGGACGGACGGATGGACGGAAGTACAGTGAGATCACAATGTAATAAACATGTATAGTGTAGTGATGTGAAAGTCCCTTTGCCGCCACATCTCGAGGGATATTTTACATGGTCGCCGTGATACGCTTTTGACAGTATAATTTCGGGGTTTGAGAGGTGGCTAAGCATTATTCTTACATATATGGACGCTGATTATGTACCTCGGACGATGAATAAAAAAAAAATGGCATATGTTCTGCATCGTGTTGATCCCATATCTGATGTATGAAGTTCGTGAGACACCTGCAATTTTCTGTTGTCATGGCGACTATACAGGAATGATAAGTATATTATAGACTCTGGCTCTGATTTTATCATTTAATGTCAGTTGTCCATCATTTTGAATCTACATGAACTTATTACCTTCTCATACATAAGTGTGTTTGTTTGTTTGTTTTGTTTTTGCGTTCTCCAATGGATATGCCACTTCCTAATATATTCGAAGTCGCCACAGCAAACCTAGCAATCAATGCCTCATGAAATTGTGCTTGGCGCCTTCAGGATGCCTGTGGCTTCCGAAGGACACTCACTATAGTATGGGGGCGTCACCACAACCTCCTCAGTATGGCGTCAAGTGTCCCACCTCATAAACGCAAAAGTGTAAAATTTTAGAAGGGGCACTGAGTACGTACGAAACACACACATACACATAAAGGCTTATATATATATATTTTTTTTATATCTCTTTCTCTGTTTTTTGCTCTCTCTCTCTCTCTCTCTCTCTCTCTCTCTCTCTCTCTCTCACTCTCACTCTCTCTCTCTCTCTCTCTTTCTCTCTCTCTCTTAAACCTACACAGAACGGCCCAAACACGCCATAATGATCAACCGACTTTCATTCGCCACAAGTGAATAACGAGAAACCCAAATGAAGACTGGAAAACTGACCCAAACTTTTGTTACCTTAAAAAAGTAAAAAAAAAAAAAAGTAAAAAATAAAAGATATATTCATGAGCCTGCCTACCGTCATTACATTGCAGGCTAATAATGACCTGGGGTTAAATTAGGTCATTTGAAGCCATTTTTGCTCAGAGCAGTGGAAGCCGTTAGCGTTCGTGCCTGGGTTTTCACACTATGTAATTTTGAGGTTATCAGTGTTGATTTTACCATCATGAGATAAATATATCTTTTTTTTTTTCGTATCTGGATTTCCCTCATGATATCTTTCTCCAAAGGAAAAAAATATATAGAAGACAGAGAAAAGAATAAGTGAGCGTGAATAACATCAAAGATAAAGTAAATAATGATATCATAAGCGTCTGGCTAATGGTTATATTCCACCAAGATTAATGTTAGGTGGTTAGTATGCATATTATCGCTTAATGCATTTTTACCACAAAGTTTCGACTATTTTTGTGTGTGTGTGGGGAGGGGGTGGGGTGGGGGGAGTATCATAAAATAATCCAAGTAATATATAATGCTTTGAAGATCATCAAAATATTTGATATGATTTGATTCTTTATGTCTTTTAATCCCGGAACTTCAACTGCAAATTAATTTATACGAATGTTACTACCTAAAAAAAATAAAATTCGAGTCATCAAAATACTCACTCTCATAATCTACCTCAGAAATGATCGTACGGCCATTAAGAAAGGACAAAGGAAACGCAGATGATAAATGAGAACAGAAGAAGACCCGAAACATAAATTCACAAAGAGAAACTATATTACTTAATGAATTCCGACTTACATATACAATAAAATAAATCAAAGTTAACACGAGTAATAACCTTTATACTCTTTACACTTTAAAGATCCTTTATATGATTCTAATACCATTCTGGATCTTTAAAAACTACGCGAAATAAATACACGAACTTTATTTGGATTATTCTGCACACGGCACGCCTGAGGCAATGCACATATTGCACACGGCACTAATTTTCAGCCGCGTTTGCACTCGAAATCCAAAGTTAAGATAGGAGAGACTTTGAAGTTTCAAATTCCATTGATGATACAATTAAAAATAAACAAAACAATGTTGAGGGATGGAATGCGTATGTCATAATTATGGGTTAATATTGAGTGAGTGAGAGAGAAAGAGAGAGGGAGGGAGGGAGGGAGGGAGAGAGGGAGAGAGAGAGAGAGAGAGAGAGAGAGAGAGAGAGAGAGAGAGAGAGAGAGAGAGAGAGAGAGAGAGAAAGAATGAGAGAGAGAGGGGGGGGGCTGAAGAGAGACAGATAGACAGACAGACCGACAGAGACAGAGAAAAAAAAGAGAAAGAGAGAGAACGAGAAAGACGAAGAGAGAGAGGGCCAGTAAAAAGAGATCAAAAGGAGAATTATTACAAAACGTTTTGAATAAATTGCAGTGAAGTCAACCAATCTGCAATATTTCTGAAGAATGACTAACCATGTAATTCAAAACTTCAGATTTACCACATATTGTTCCTACGCTAGAAATACAGGACACACACACAGAAAAAAAATAACCGTCAACTTAAATTACACGGAACAATATTTCAAAAACAAAACGCGGGAATAACGGTAACGGAAAAGGGAGACTCAAATATTTATTATGATAGCAACAGGGCGGATTGTTTTAGTGACATATTGGTCTAGTATATTTTCGAATGCTGAAAAATAAAGTTTTGTGTGGGTTAGCCCGCCATAAAAAAAAAAACTCTTTTATCAAAATTGTAAATGATTACACACCATTTTTCATTAGATAATCTACACAGCCATCGGGGAATGAATGTGTATATTGTCAAAAATTTCCACGCTATGTAATAGCATTTTTGAATTTGAGAATGGCATCTGTTTTGCTTTTTAGTTCATTGTTCTGTTACTTGTGTTTCAAAACGGATAATATTTTCTCGCTTTTGGTAATGGATGTTCAAAAAAAAAAAAAAAGTGTACAGAAATGGCCAATATTAAATATGGTTCATTCCACTAATTTGCACACACACAGCATATTAAAGTCCATGTGGTATGTCATGTAATATCAGATATCAAATAGCTTTGAGAAAAAAACAGTAAAATATCGCAAAAAAAATAGCAAACATTTCGCTGAGTTAATATTTGATTGTATTCACGGTGGTATGAAAGCCAGAGGGAGAGAATGAAAAAGCAAAACATTTATATATACACACACTCGGTTTATATACAAACACACACGGCCACGGTGCTGGACACAAACACGCACATGTTCACATTGTCCCGTACACACACACACACACATATGCACACACACACACACACGCGCGCGCGCGCGCGCGCTCGCGCACACAGTTTATATACAAACACACACGGGCACATTGTCCCGTACACGTACACGTACACACACACACACACACACACACACACACACACACACACACAAACAAACATAAATACACACACAGAGACACGCCACCGACCACTCAAACACAAACACGTTCATCCAACACGTAACCTTTTACATCTATTTATTTTTCTAACATTTAGGTTATAAATCTAACATCCATTACTTGTGCCGGTAAATTAAAATATATGTTAGATCGTCCTTTCATCATATCCGTGCAAAACTCATCTCTTCTATGAATAATTACTCCCAAGTGGCACGAAGAGGGTTCGGGGCGTTTACATCACAGAGATGTCACGGTTTTCTGAATCCGTTTTAGACTAATATCTGACGCTGGCTGTTTTGTT
>BOPN01002460.1:182500-185000 GCA_017312705.2 Penaeus japonicus
TTTTGTTGTCACTTCTTTGGCTTTTTGTTTTGGTTGTTTTTTGTTATTGTTATCGGGGTTGATAATGATGATGATGAATAAAGATGATAATAATGATAATGATGATGATGAATAAAATGATAATAATAATGATGACAGTAATAGTAATAATAATAATAACAATTATTATTATTATTATTATTATTATTATCATTATTATCATTATCATTATCATTATTGTTATTATTATTATCATTATTATTATTAATAATATTATTATTATAGCAATAGTGATGATAATAATAATGATAGTAATGATATTAATAATAATAATATTAATAATTACAACAATAGTGATGATGATAATAATGATAATAATAATAACATCAATAACAATAACAGCAATAATAACGCCATAACTAATCATAAAAACTAACATTAATAACAATAATAACGCTAGTGATAACAATAATACAAACATCAAGAATGAAAAAAAACAAATATAATAAAAAAACAATACACCATTACCCTTACCCTCACTCCCTCTCCCCCCTCCCTCACCTCCCCCTTAAAACGATTCTCAAACGTTCCACCTACAGGACACCCTAAAATCATCCTTAAGTCATCCTAATATAATTTTAAATCTCCCTGCAGTCACCCTATAGCCACCCTAAAATCACCCTATAGTTTTCCTAAACTTATCTTAAGATCATCCAAAAAACATCACACTAAGACACTAAGATCAATTTAAAGTCATCATAAGACCACCCTAAATTTCTTCCTAAATCACAATAAAGTCCCCCTAAGACCATCCCCAAAATCACCCTAAAATCACCCTAATAACACCCAAAAATTACCCAAAAATCACCCTGAGACAACCCTAATATCACCCTAAAATCAACCTGAGACCACCCTAATCTCCCCCTTAAAATCACCCTAAAATCACCACAATAACACCCAAAAATCACCCTGAAACTAATAACACCCAAAAATCACCCTGAAACTAATAACACCCAAAAATCACCCTGAAACTAATAACACCCAAAAATCACCCTGAAACTAATAACACCCAAAAATCACCCTGAAACTAATAACACCCAAAAATCACCCTGAAACTAATAACACCCAAAAATCACCCTGAAACTAATAACACCCAAAAATCACCCTGAAACTAATAACACCCAAAAATCACCCTGAAACTAATAACACCCAAAAATCACCCTGAAACTAATAACACCCAAAAATCACCCTGAAACTAATAACACCCAAAAATCTTATTATGCAAAGAGGTGTGGTAGAGTACCTGTTTGTATGAACGAGATAGCACCGACAGACTCTTATCTCTACACTACTACGTTCATTAACTCGCACTTCTCGGAGCACTTTATTTATCAAAACGCAGCCCATAAAGACGTGTAAAAGGGGCGGTGGTGTTGCGTGTAAGGGAACACGTACTTCAAGCTTGTTGAATGGGCGCGCCTATTGGCAGTATGTAGCCATGTAGGGGAGCTATGACACGTTCCCAAGCATGGTATGTGGTGTGAGAGCGTGTGTGTGTGCGCGTTGTGTATGGCCCTTCGCACAGGTAGGTCGGAGGAGTAAGCATGCGGTAAAGAATCTTCGGCGACGCATACAGATGGGATATAAAGATACGGCGAACAAGTGCTCTGCGTGTAAGGCAGGGGGAAAAAAGTGTACGTCGTGAGGAGAGAGTGACTGGTCCTCTAGTGCCACCTGCCGGCCCACTCGCCCACACACGCACGCGCACACGATAGTAAAAAGGCATATACTATTACACACACACACTTAAGTCGTAGATACTTAAATACACACACACATATGAACAAACACACACACACACACACACACACACACACACACACACACACACACACACACACACACACAAATGAACAAATAAACACACACACATACACAAACACACACACACACATACACCCACACAAACATACAAACAAATACAAACACACACAGACACAAACACACACAAACACATACACACACACACATGGACAAACACACACACAAACACACACACAAACACACCCCCAAACACACACGCACACACCCCCAAACACCCCCAAACACAACACACACAATCACCCCCCCCCCCACACACACACACACACTCACACACACACGCATCCAAGCTTCTTTCTTTGTCTCTGAGCCTTATCTCTGCCTTATCTCGGATGCAGTCTGTGACTCGTTTGTCTGCCTTTGCGTTTTATATTTTACTCTCCTCTCTTTATATTATCATTCGCGGTCTTTATTGCATTGGTGAATCGCAACCCTTTCGAGTCATTATCATAAAACGTCGACTTCATTATCATCATCTTTGTGAAAATACGATTTTTGTTGTCACTTCTTTGGCTTTAGTTTTGGTTTGTTTTTGTTATTGTTATCAAGGTTGATAGTGGTGATGATGAATAAAAGTGATAATAATGATAATGATGATGATGAATAAAATGACAATGATGATGATGAATAAAATGATAAT
>BOPN01002460.1:190000-200000 GCA_017312705.2 Penaeus japonicus
TTATCTATAGTACTCTTATCATTATCATTGAAATCATTATCATAATCATCATCATGATTTTAAGCATTATTATAATCATTTTCATCTGCATTATCACTATAAGCATTGCTACAAACTCGAAATATGAATTGAATATATATATATAAAATAACCAAAAAATACGTGTTGTATACAACAGAAATCTCGATGAAAAGTGTTTGTCCAGGATACTAATAATTATCATTCTTTCATTGTGCACTGTCGCTGTAATATAAAATAAGTACAAAGAGTGTAAATTATAAGCTACAGCTATAAACACGAGGCTTTCAATAAGTAAAAAAACAAATTGCACATAAGTATTAGTTCGCAATATTTACGGTTTTACTATGTAGAAAGAGTGCAACAGGTAAAGGTTAACTGCATACTAAAATATATCAAAATACTAAACTTAGCTGTACTGGCTCGGGTTAACTGTATTAAAAAAATACATACTAGAAATACACAGGATGTAGAAAAGAATTAATTAAATGACAGATTCCGAGTTGATTATTCATACATTTATAATAAGATTATGTAAATTTATAATTCACTGCAACAAGTACAGGAGAATATATATGTATATCGCGCAATAAAATACATACAGAAAGAAGTTCATTTTACAACGCGCATGATACAGAAAAATATTTTATTGCAACACATGGCACAGAAAAAAAATGTTTATATACCAATACATATATTACAGAAAGATTACTTACATTACAACACCCATGGAACAAGGAACATGCACAAGACGAAAGAAATAACAAAAACAATACTAGACACTACTAACAGCATTGCAGAAACACGTGTAGGTTCAAAACACAATATAACTCGTGGAACAGACAATAACATACAGAACAAACTAGGGAACACGACTATAACAGCCTTTAGTTCAGCACACAGTCATAAGGGTGTTGAAATTCCATGCAGTACAGTAGCTACCGCCAGAGTGTGCAAGAGAACAAACAAGGGTAAAGTGAAGTATTCCAATTGCTTTATTTTCCTTTATGTAAAACAGGAAAAAAAAGAAAGAAAAAAGCGAGGAACAGACTATAGCAATTTGTCGGACGTCCCTCAGGTGACTGTGAGGAAAAGATGGACGAAGGGGGGAGGTGTCATCAAGGGAACAGCACAGCGGTTGAGGTTGAGTTTGGTGTCGTAAAGTTGTGGATACGACACGGTGTCATATGTCATACAGGTGTAAAATATAACCGGAGGATAAATATATTGGAAAAAAAAGGTTAAAATCGTGCCACCAATAATTTTATTTGTTATTTTATTCACTTTTATAGATGTCTTACGAAAGAAAATGTATTTATATAAAAATAAAGTCAAGAGACACCCCTAATTATAGTTAAGAACTCTAATAATAGTAATTCCCGCTTGTCGAAAAACACAATCATAAATAATACGAAAAATAAAGTTCTGTTACTCAAGACATAAAACAAACCTAATAGCAACGGTACAGCAAATCTTCCTTTGCTTAATTTCCATATAAACAACCGTCTTAAAAGCGAACGCGCACCACTAACCACGCCCCTTCCCTGGCATAACTCCTCCCACATCCCAAAAGAAATAAACAAAAAAGAAAAAAAAGGCAACTCTAGGGAAAACAAGCGCAAATCTACCAATTTCCATATAAACAACGGACTTAAAAGCAACACACATACGACTAACCACTCTCCCTTTCCTCATAGATAAACAAATAAATAAAAGAAATTATAATAATAAAAAAACGACAAAAGAAAGAGAAAAAAGAGAGAAAAAAGAGACCCCAGGAAATATTCAATGGGAAACGAGCGCAAATCATGTGAACGCGAAACCCATGAACCAGAACACGAACCACATCAACGTCCGCGACTCATTACCCGAACCACTTGACTCGAAGCACCGAACCACGTGGCCAAAACTTGCAACTTCCTTTACAAAGAGAGAGAGAGAAGAAAAAACAAAACAAAAAAAACGCTATAGAAAGACCAGCAGGCAGGTGAGTTTCCAAAACAAAAAAAAACGAGAGAAGGGTTTTTTTTTTTTTTTTTTTGCCGTTCTTGCTACATAGATACGGACGGACGGATGAATAGCTCGGCGTGTCATTATGACGTGCCAAGTGGCGACGTGAGGCGGTCTTGTTAAATCGCGGCTGGCGTAGATCGGAAATCTATGGATCAATCGTATTTTATCGTGGCTGTGTCGCCGGTCTTACTTTTCTTACTACTGTTTTTTTCTTTCTTTCTTTCTTTCTTTCTTTCTTTTTTTAATTAGTTTTTTTTCTCCCTCTTCGTTCTCTTGTCTTTTGCTCCTTGTTATAGCTCTTGTTTTTGTTATTATAATTCCTGTTCCTCCTTTTCTTCTGCTTCCTACTCCTCCTGCTCCTCCTCTTCTTCCACCTCGTCTTCCCTCTGCTGCCTCCTCCTCCTCCACTTCCCATTTCCTCCTAACCCCCCCCCCCCTTCTCTTCCCCGTCTTTATCCTCCACTTCCATCTAACATCCCTCTTAATCCTCGTCTTCCATTTCAACCTCGTCTTCTTTCTACTCATCGTCTTCTTCCACCCCCCCCTCCACGTGACCCCCCCTCCTCCATCTCCACCTCGCCACCCCCCCTTCCACCTCGTCACCATCCTCTTCCACCCTCCACCTCCCCCTCCTCTTCCACCTCCAACCTCCCCCCTAATCCTCTACAACTCGTCCTCGTCTTCCAACTCCATCTCGTCCTCCACCTCCACCTCGTACTCCACCTCCACCTCGTCCTCCAGCTTCCACCTCCAATTTCCTCCTCTTCCACCTCTCCCCTCTCCACCCCAATCGCCCTTTGCCAATCCCTCTCTTTTATCGCGGTTTTCTATTCCCGGCCTTTCCATAATCGCATTATCTCTTCTCTTTCCTCTGTTTCCCTTCCTCCTCTCGACCCTCTCCCTGCTCTTCACTCCCTCGCCCTTGTAAAGCTGCACCGCGGGAACGAGAGAGAGAGAGAGAGAGAGAGAGAGAGAGAGAGAGAGAGAGAGAGAGAGAGAGAGAGAGAGAGAGAGAGAGAGAGAGAGAGAGAGAGAGAGAGAGAGAGAGGGAGGGGGGGAGGGAGGGAGGGAGAGAAAGAGAGAGAGAGAGAGAGAGAGAGAGAGAGAGAGAGAGAGAGAGAGAGAGAGAGAGAGAGAGAGAGAGAGAGAGAGAGAGAGAGAGAGAGAGAGAGAGAGAGAGAGAGAGAGAGAGAGAGAGAGAGAGAGAGAGAGAGAGAGAGAGAGAGAGAGAGAGAGAGAGAGAGAGAGAGAGAGAGAGAGAGAGAGAGAGAGAGAGAGAGAAAGAGAGATGGAAAGAAAAGAGAGAGAGAGAGAGAGCAAGAAAGAAAAAAAGAGAGACAGAGACGAAAAAAAAGAATACGAGAAAGGGTCATATTGATACAGATGGCCTCAGTCGCTCATTAAGCCTACCTCTCTCTCTCCCTCCTTCCTTTTTTCCCTCACACTTGCGTCTCCCGCCAGAATAAAGAATAAACACAAATTGGAAGCAGAGCCCTTACGCCTACGTACGTCCATTAAAGGCGATATCTGGTTGGAACAAACATTCATCTTAACCCTAAACGACCGTTTAAAAGCGAAGGTACTTGCTGCTGTCCAGTCGCAAGTTATAAAGAAGAATATTGTCTTTTCTTTCCCGTGTCGCCATTCCACCTTCAGGCAGAGCGATGCAAGACAAATACATAGAGACAAGTTAGTGTAAACCCCCCCTCCTCCGCGGTCCATAAGGTCGTTTCTACCACTCCCCGCTCATTGCCGTTCGCCCTTAGAAGCCAGTTTGACGGGCATTAACCTGCCTCTGCCTTTACAATGGCTTGGTGACTGGGCAAGTTGAGCTCGGCTGGCCCCGCTCTCAGCCCGCGGCTTCTTAATCACATAATTGATGTTTCTTCTCGTTCCTTTTTTTGTATCTTCAAACGTCATTAGGTGCTCTCGTTCAAGATGTTTATTTGGTCCTTTGGAATTTTTTTTGTGTATTTCTTTATTGTCTATATTCGTTTTTTTTATCGTATCTATAGTAATTAACGTCCTCTGTGGGTAAAACGCACTGGAAAGTAATTTTAAGAAGAAAAAAATATAATCTCAAACGCCAGGAGAAATTTTGGGAGTGATAACACTGAACACAAGCTTAAGTTTTCTTTCCTTTCGTGCAGTTGTGAGAAAGTGAATACAAATGAATCTTTTTTTCTTTTTTTTTTTTACCTGATTTGTTATCGTGCGAGAAGACTTATCTCGGAATAAGCGTGAGAACAATAATCACAGACGAAAGCGTATACGTTCGTACATACAGATTTGCATAATCTCACAAGCTCAAGACAACTCGACATACAAAATGAATCAAGACATACGCAAGTGCACATTTGCATAATCTACTTGTACAAAGTTTATAAACACACATTAGGAACTTACATGATCGGGCAAAGACACTCTAGGCAAACCAGCAGAACTGCATTGCATTTTCGCTACGCTCCTTAAGGGAACGCATCCGAACGAAGTGTTGACGGTGGCTTTGACTTAGACTCCGAATTCCTTTCCTTGTCTCTCTCTATTTCCCCGTCTTTCAACTTACATGCTCCCTTTCTCTCTTCTCTCTTCTTCCTTCTCCCTTCTCCTCCTCCTCCTCCTTTTCCTTTCCAGTGGATTTGTGAATGAAAGACACTTAAATTGGAGGAGACTCGAAGTCGTGTGTTCGACGATGGAACACGCCGTACATGGAAACTACGGTAAGAAACGTTACTTTCCATACGAAAGACAACAATAAAAAAAACGTGGATTTTTCTTTTCCTATCGAGTTCTGATTAATTTCACGAAGGGAGAAAACAGACAAACAAACAATCACTTATCTGTTTTTGTTTTTCTTTCTTTAACGGAATGAATGTATTGTCCAGTATCTTGACATTAAGAAAAGGACATTTCGGGTTCCTGTCACTTGGAATTACAACATAAAAATACTCTCTCTTTGTCTCTGGTTTTCCATTCAGACAGAAACCCATGCATGGCTAGCTCTCAATATCGTCAGCAGGCATGCATTCTTAAAATGTTCTCTTCCAAAATAAAATCTAGAAGTTACATCTTGCGGGACTTGCCGAAAATAACGAAAAGAAAAACCGTTGAAGAAAAAATAAAAATCGTTACATTTGAAAATAACGAATCTTTCCCTCCTTCCGTTTTTGTTTTTTTCTTTCTTTTTTTCCGTTAAAAAAAACAAGGTACCTCGTATACTTCATCTTTTCTGGAC
The DNA here is from genome assembly GCA_017312705.2 of Penaeus japonicus. NCBI lineage: Eukaryota > Metazoa > Arthropoda > Malacostraca > Decapoda > Penaeidae > Penaeus > Penaeus japonicus. The sequence continues at coordinate 195,267 of BOPN01002460.1, forward strand.
ACAATATTCTACCTTCCGTGTTGTAGGCTAGACACATATAGGTTCCGTCATTAAATATTTTTTCGGGCCCAGTCGATAGCATGGACGTGTTCCAACAATTTCCTGGCGTGCAAAAAAAAGTACATTGCGTTAGTGTCAGCACGCGAGGCCAAGATGGCGGTAGGGGGGGTTGGGGGAGGGGGAGGGGGGGGGGGGTTGAGTGAGGAGGATGGCCATACTATTATTATTATGATCATGAGATTCTGTTCCATTTATAATGATTGTGTAGATCTGTCTGTTTTTTGGCTGTCTGTTTCTTGTCTGTCCCTCACTCTCTCTCTCAATCTCCCTTTCTCTTTCTTTCTCTATCTATCTATCTATCTATCTATCTATCTATCTATCTATCTATCTATCTATCTATCTATCTATCTATCTATCTATCTATCTATCTCTCTCTCTCTCTCTCTCTCTCTCTCTCTCTCTCTCTCTCTCTCTCTCTCTCTCTCTCTCTCTCTCTCTCTCTCTCTCTCTCTTTCTCTGTCTCTCTCCATTAATTTCCTCCTCTTCCCTCCCTCCCTCCTCCTATTTCCTCCCCTTCCCTCGCTCCTTCCCTCCTTTTATTCCCCCCCCCCCACTCCCTCCCTCCTCCTTCACCATTATCATTCCTAAAGAAAAGGATAAAAATCATTACCAAATTCATCAACCGGGATTGATATAACTCTAATGGCAATTCTTTCCTTATTATCTATTGTTCTTCGTCCATCTACGTGTTGTTTATTCATTTACTTACATTACTTTGCTTATTTATTCGGACGGAAATATGTACGACTAAATACACCACTATTACTAGAAAGTATTTTTTTTCGGGGGGGATATCGAATTAGGAATTTTGATTCAGACTTCTTTAATTTCTCTCCGTTTCTTCTGGAAGTTTAAGGTCTCATTAGCAAGTCTTTTTCGAGTGTTCCTTATGATTAGCAACATTAGGCTTTGTTCATGATGTCTTTCGAACAATCGTTGTTGTTATTGGTTGTGATAATCTGCGTATAATTGCAGAAGGAATAATTAGCAACACTGATTACTTTAATCAAAACGAAACAGTCGAGTAAAGCGCATTATAGTTTAAAACGGAAATACCTTGATGATAATGAGGAGGGGGGAGAGGAGGAGGAGGAGGAGGAAAAGGTGGGGGGAGAGGAGGAGGGGGAGGAGGAGGAAGAGGAAGAAGGAGAAGAAAAAGAAGAAGAAGAAGTAGAAGAAGGAGGAGGGGGAGGAGGAGGAAGAAGAAGAAGAAGAGGAGGAGGCGGAGGAGGAGGAGGAGGAGAAGAAGAAGAAGTAGAAGAAGGAGGAGGGGGAGGAGGAGAGGAGGAGGAGGAAGAAGAAGAAGAAGAGAGAAAGAGGAAGAAGAAGAGGAGGAGGAGAAGGAGAACGATAATGATGAGAGAGACCTCTTCTCTCTCTTATTTTCCTTATCCTTGTTTTATCTCATCTTGTCGTTCCTTTATCTACACATATATATCGTACTCCTCGTCTTCCTAATTTTCTTCTACCTCCTTCCTATCTCTTCCACTTCTCTTCCCGCCGCATCATCACTTTCCTCTACTAATTATCTCTCTTTTTCTAATCTTTCCTCCTCCTCCTTATTTTCTTCTTTTTTTCGTTTTTTTTTCCTTCTTCCATCTTCCTTCATTCTCCCCAACACCTACATCCTCTCTCTCTCTTCTTTCCCTCGATTTCTCCCACATGACCCTCTCCTTTCTTCCCCCCCAGCCCTTCCTGACCACACCCTCCCTCTCTTCCCTCCCCCAATCCATTTCCTCTCCTCATCCCCTCCTCTTCTTCCCCCCATCCATTTCCCTCTCCTCCCCCCCATCCCACTCCTTCTCCTCCTCCTCCTCCCCTCCTCCCCAAATCCCCTTCTCCTCTCATCCCCCTCCCTCCTTCCCTCCTCCTCCCCAAATCCCCTCATCCCCTCTCCCTCCTCCTTTCAAATCCTCCTTCCATTCCCCACTCCCTCCCTCCCCTTCTCCCCCCCCATCCCCTCCACATCCCACCCTCCTCCTTCCTCTATCCTCTCTCTCCCACCCCCCTATCCCCCCTTTGGTGGCGCCTGTGACCCGGGGCGGAGCGTGAGGTTCCCCATCTCCGGGTACCTTTTAATCCCCAACGAAGCTTGTCGCAAAAAAACCTCCGCTGACTGATCGAATCTTTTCAAGAGTCCGGTCATGTACCCTGGGTTTCGGGTGGGGGGACTGGGACGGGGGGAGGGGGGATTGGGGGGGATAGGTGGTGGGTGGAGGGGGAGATGGGGACGGGGACTGGGGAGATAGGTGGGTGGATGGAAGGGGGATGGGGGGACGGGGGGGATAGGTGGAGGGGGGACGGGGGGATAGGTGGGTGGGTGGAGGGGGAACGGGGGGATGGAGAGGTGGGAATGGAGGGGGGGAGTGGGGGGATAGGTAGGTGGATGGAGGGGGGGAGATGGGAAGGGGGGGACTGGGGGAGTACGTGGGTGGATGGAGGGGGGGGACTGGGGGGATAGGTGGGGTGGATGGTAGGTGGATGGAGGGGAAGGGGGGTACGGGGGGGATAGGTGGGTGGGTGGGTGGAGGGGTGGAGTGATTGGGAGATGGCTCGGTGAAATAGGGGAAAGGAGAAAGGGGGAGAGGGAAAGTTGGGGGTGATTGGAGGAAATAGGGAGGGTAGATAGGAATGGAGGAAAAGGGAGAAGAGATAAAGGAAAGTGGGAGGTGGGAATGGAGGAAAAGGGAGAAGGAATGGAGGATAAGGGAGAAGGAATGGAGGATAAGGGTGAGGGTAAAATAGAAGAAGATACATGGAAATTTGTGGGAGGTGGGGGGGAGAGGGAAGAAGAGGAGGATAAGAAAACAAAGAAAGAAGAAGAGGATAACGGAGAAAGGAGAAAAGCAAGAGGAAACAAAGTGGAAGAAACAAGAAACCACAAAGAAGAAAAACGAGAAAAAAAAGAACAAAAACAGGAGAGAGAGAGAGAGAGAGAGAGAGAGAGAGAGAGAGAGAGAGAGAGAGAGAGAGAGAGAGAGAGAGAGAGAGAGAGAGAGAGAGAAAGAGTGAGAGAGAGAGAGAGTAAGAGAGAGAGAGAGAGAGAGAGACAGAGAGAGAGAGAGAGAGAGAGAGAGAGAGAGAGAGAGAGAGAGAGAGAGAGAGAGAGAGAGAAAGAGAAAGAGAAAGAGAGAGAGAGAGAGAGAGAGAGAGAGAGAGAGAGAGAGAGAGCGAGAGAGAGAGAGAGAGAGAGAGAGAGAGAGAGAGAGAGAGAGAGAGAGAGAGAGAGAGAGAGAGAGAGAGAGAGAGAGAGAGAGAGAGAGGGGGGGGGGGGGAGAGAGAGAGAGAGAGAGAGAGAGAGAGAGAGGGGGGGGGAGAGAGAGAGAGAGAGAGAGAGAGAGAGAGAGAGAGAGAGAGAGAGAGAGAGAGAGAGAGAGAGAGAGAGAAAGAGAGAAGGACAAAAAAATCCCTACCCCCGACGAAGGCGTTGACGAAGGCCAGACAGCCTGGAGGAGGGAGACTGATGGCTGTGTTTACACGCCGAGACGCAGGATGTTTACGTGGATGCGGCGCCGGTGGAAGGAGGAGTGGAATTCGCTCCGCCGCAATGTGGAGCGGTGGAGCTGGGACGAGAGGGAGCTGTGGCGACGACTAAGCGACTGGGGTGATTAATCGCTGGGTTAATTATCGAGTTTGTTCATTAATCATCTTGAGAACAAATGTGTTTGCAAGTGTATTGATGTCAACTCCTTCGACGGAATTTCATATGGCTTTATGGCCAGAATTATATAGGCACAATGTGTAGATGAATAGATAAATATGTGGATGTGGATGTGTATATGTATATGTATATGTATATGTATATGTATATATATATGTGTGTGTGTGTGTGTGTGTGTGTGTTTGTATGTGTGTGTGTGTTTGTATGTATGTGTGTGATAAAAAAAAAAAAGTAGAGTGAAAAAAAGAAGTAGAAAGAAAAAGTACAAACCTACCCCAACCTAAAAAAAAAAACACCATAACCGAAGAAAAATAACAAAATAAATAAAATTCAAAAATCAAAATCAACACACACAACCAGTCTCTTGCAATTTCATATTCGGATTTGCAGAGCGCCCCTTGCAGTCCAGTGATCGAAGATAAACATCACAGTCTGCCCTTCACATTCTCTCTCAGAATCATAATTCAATGAGACACAAACGCAAAAGGGAAAAAGGAGAAAAATGAATTGAGAAGATGTTATCCTTGTCTTTTTTCACAATTTTACGTTTTTTATTTTATTTTTTATTCCTTTTGATTTATCCGTTAGTCAGTATCGTTATAATTGTTGTTATATATATATCAATCATTTGTATTATCTTATTTTTCTTTTTATTGTCATTATCACTATAATTATTTTTATTATTATTACCATTAGTATTATTAGAATATAATATAAATTAATATTAATATTACTATCACCAGCAGCATCATTCCTATCATCATTATAATTATTACCGTTATTGCTATTGATATTATTATCATTATCATCACCATCATCATTATTATACTTATCAATCATAATTAACATAATTATCTTCATCACTATCATTATTTTCCTCTTCGGAGCGAAACACACGAACGAAAATACAAAAAAAAAAACGATAATAAATCAAGTATTTGCGGATTTTCAGATTTCCAAAAACAAAAATCGTTTTTGATTTGGCTATTTCGATTTACGATGCATTTATCGGG
>BOPN01002460.1:202500-205000 GCA_017312705.2 Penaeus japonicus
TATATATATATATATATGTATACAAATACATATATATATATATATATATATATATATATATATATATATATATATATATATATATATATATATATATATATTTATATATATATATATATGGTGTGTGTGTTGTGTGTGTGTGTGTGTGTGTGTGTGTGTGTGTGTGTGTGTGTGTGTGTGTGTGTGTGTGTGTGTGTGTGTGTGTGTGTGTGTGTGTGTCTGTGTCTGTGTCTGTGTATGTGTATGTGTATGTGTATGTGTATGTGTATGTGTATGTGTGTTTGTGTTTGTGTTTGAAAAAAAGAAAGAGAGAGAGAGAATATAGATTCAGAGCCATCAATACAGATAAAGACATATACACAAGCCCTGAGCCTTTAGTCCGGCATAAAACACTGGATCTAAAAGTCATTGCAATTGACTGACGGACAACCTGCATAAATACGTGCAATGCAAAAGCAACACACGTGTGAACAATTTCACTTCGGTCCAAGGAATGAAAATAAACATATCTCTCCTTGACAGTTTGATGAATAATTTTAGTTATTGAACCACTGGCGAAAAATGATATGATTTTACGAACTATAATATAACTTTCGGACAAGTTAACTTTTTCGCTGACCGATAATAATTTGTATGAGAAAACCTTGAGTGTTGACATTACTATAGCAATTCTTGACATAATTTTAGAAATTGTTAACATAATCTTAGCAATTTTTAACATGATCTTAACAATTATTAACATGATTTTAGCAATTGTTAACATGATCTTAACAATTCTTAATATGATTTTAGCAATTCTTTACTTGATTATAAGGACTTTTAACATGATTTCAGCAATTCTTAACATAATTTTTGCAATTGATTTTAAGAACTTTTAATTTAATTTTAAAAATTCTTAACATGATTTTAGGAACTTTTAACATGATTTGAGCAATTATTAACATAATTTTAGCAATTTTTAACATGATCTTGACAATTCTTAACATGATCTTAGCAATTCTTAACATGATTATAGCCATTTCTAGCAAAACCATTACATGCATATCACATACCCCCCCCTCCCCCCCCAAAAAAAAAAAAAAAAAAAAAAAAAATCCACACACTCTTTACACACTTTAGAGTAACATCACCACGGTAAATTTGTGAACGGAGTTAATTCAAACATTCATTCTTAAAGACAGAGGTCACTGTTTCTCAAGAAGCCCTCCGTTTCAACTTTAAAGTGAAAAGAACGTGTCTGAGTCTCAATCAGAAGTGAAAGTTTCCCTGAGGAATGAAAAGAATGAGATAAGATCCATTTTTTTTTTTTTTTTTTTTTTTTTTTTTTTTTTTTTTTTTTTTTTTTTTTTTTTTTTTTTTTTTTTTTTTTTTTTTTTTTTTTCGCAATTGATTTTTCCTTTAAGTGACTCTAAAACTTCTTTTTTTTTTTTTGTCTTTTTATTTACGTGAGTCTAAGACAGGAAGGAAACAAAATGGACGGTTCATGTAGATGTAAGATGTAGGCTTCGAGTTGTAAGATTTTGAGCTGGAAAAGGTTAATGGCGTATGAAGGAATTTGGTAGCGAGTAATTTGTAAACTGGTTGAATACCTGTTGGTGAGCATGGGATGTAAGTGTTCTAGATGTAATATTAGAGACATTGAAAGAAGTAAATTAAAATAAAACGGTCTCTCTCTGTCTCGGTTTCTGTTTCTGTCTCTGTCTGTCTGTCTGTCTGTCTGTCTGTCTGTCTGTCTGTTTGTCTGTCTGTTTGTCTGTCTGTTTGTCTGTCTGTCTGTTTGTCTGTTTGTCTGTTTGTCTGTTTGTATGTCTGTCTGTCTGTCTGTCTGTCTGTCTGTCTGTCTGTCTGTCTGTCTGTCTGTCTGTCTGTCTGTCTGTCTGGTCTGCCTTCCTGCTTGTCTGTCCGTCTCTCTCTCTCTCTCTCTCTCTCTCTCTCTCTCTCTCTCTCTCTCTCTCTCTCTCTCTCTCTCTCTCTCTCTCTCTCTCTCTCTCTCTCTCTACGTCACTGATTTGTCTCCTATTCTTTCTCTCTCTACTGATTCTTTTTCTTTTCCTCCTTTATTTCCTTTCATCATTTTTCTTCTCCTTATTCTTATTCTATTCCCTTTCTCCTACTCCTCTCTCTCCTTCCATTTGTTCTTCTCCTCCTCCTCCTCCTCCTCTTTCTCTTTCCCCCTCTCCCTCTTCCCCTCCTTCCCTCCCTCCCTCTCTTCTCTAAGTCATACATGGAAATCCGAATATAGTGTGTGTATTTCTTTCTTTCTCTCTCTTTTCAACAATTCCTTTGGCAAAAGATAAAATTAAACTCGCATCGTTAATAATACCACGTGGCCCCATCTCTCCTAAAGTTAGCCAGCCAATGTTACGGTTGTTTAATAAGAATGCGAGGGAGAGAGAGGGAAAGGGGGAGGAGGAGAGGGAGGAGAGGGAGAAGGGGAGAAGGGGAGAAGGGGAGGGAGAGAGAGAGAGGGAGGGGGAGGGAGAGAAGTAGAGAGAGAGAG
>BOPN01002461.1:15000-17500 GCA_017312705.2 Penaeus japonicus
CTGTTTCGGATACAGTGAGTGAGTGAATAAAAGAGAGAGAGAGGGGAACACACACACACAAACACACACACACTCACAAACACACAGACACACACACACACACACACACACAGACACACACACACACACACATACACACACACACACACACACACACACACACACACACACACATATATATATATATATGTGTGTGTGTGTGTGTGTGTGTCCGTGTGTGTGCGTTAAGGTGTGTGTGTGTGTGAATAAGTGAGTGAGTGAGTGTGTGTATGTGTGCATGTGTGCATGTGTGTGAGTGAGTGAGTGTGTGTGGATAAAAATGTTCCGCTAGTTCTCAACTTTCCCCCCGTGAAATTCTCGAAGCCTGCAATCCCGCCACAGAAACAGATTGTTCGAAGCCTTCCCCCTACAGGGCGGGACTTGGTTCACATAACCAGAGAAGAAAGTTTCAATTGGACAGCAGCAAATATCAATCATCGCCTTAATAGACCTAAAGAGGAACCAACAATTTCGATACATATGGTTGCAGTATTCGCACGTTAGAGCAACAGAAACGGCATGCAACTCTTATCTGATTTCAATTGATGCATTAAATCACAATCAGTAAAGGTCATTGTGGGGAGAGATGAAACAGGAATGAACTGGATCTGTTTTTTCTATAAGTGCAAGATATGTCATCAACGCTCGATGTTTCATAAAAAAAAATTGTATCATATAGAGTCTGATATTATTAATCATCCTTTATAAGGTTGTGAGAGGTTACTGCGCTTCCCTTGAGTCTAGTTGCAACCCTGAATATGCCATGCAACATAGACGACCATCCGACAGACCATCGAAACTGTCACAAAAAAAGTCATACCATCTCTTCATTATCAGAGGTAACCAGAAGTGGATACCTGATACCAAACCCTATAAAAAATCAATCACAGACATTCCTGTCAATCAAATGCAAAATAGAACAGCAAAGGGAATGAGACCGAGACATGGCAAAACGACAATCAATCCAAAGTGCTAGGGAGGGATAGGGGCCCCCGAAAAAAATCCCCTAGAACCCCCTGCAAGATACAGCCCAATGAAATATGCTCGTAAAAAGACGGGGGCCATGACAAAATTTACTTTACTACTATTGATCAGTCTCTCTCTCTCTCTCTATCTCTGTCTCTCTCTCTCTCTCTCTCTCTCTCTCTCTCTCTCTCTCTCTCTCTCTCTCTCTCTCTCTCTCTCTCTATTTATCTATCTATCTATCTATCTATCTATTTATCTATCGCTTTCTCTCTCTCTCTCTCTCTCTCTCTCTCTCTTTCTCTCTCTCTCTCTCTCTCTCTCTCTCTCTCTCTCTCTCTCTCTCTCTCTCTCTCTCTCTCTCTCTCTCTCTCTCTCTCTATATATATATATATATATATATATATATATATATATATATATATATATATATATATATATATATATATATACATGTGTGTGTTTGTGTGTGTGTATGTATATATATGTGTGTGTTTATCTGTATAGAACTTTCTCAAGATCTCTTTTACCATTTATTCCATTCACCCTTTCTCCATTCCTTTCTCTCTACCACCTCCCCCCCCCCTCTCATCACCACTCCACCTCCCCACCACCTCTCCCGTCCTAACCCCCTACCCCCTTCCCCCTCTCCCAACCTCGAACTCTTACACTTTCCCTCCCTCCCTCTCCTTCTTCTCCCCCTCCATCTCATCCTCCCTCCCTCCCACATCCCCACTCTCCCAACGCTCCCACCTTTCTCACCTATCATCCTTCCCACCTACTCTCCCTCCCACCGCCCCTTCATCCCTCCATCATGGTACCATCCTCCTGCCCTCCCTCCCACTACCGTCCGACTTTTCTCTCCCTCCCATCCTTCTTCGTACCTTCCCTCCCTCCCACTAACCTCCCATCCTCCTTCCTACCCTCCCACCTTCCCTCCCTCTCACCACCCCTCCCTCCCTCCTTCCTACCCTTCCACGACCTCTACCTCCCTCCCACCCTCTCTCCCACCACCCCCTCACCCAACCCTCCCCCACCCTCCCAACCTCCCACCCCTCCCTCCCTCTTACCCTCCTACCTCCCCACCCTTCATTCCCACCTTCCCACCCCTCCTTCACCCCCTCCCTCCCACCTTCCCACCCTTCATTCCCATCACCCAACCTCCCACCCCTCCCTCCCTCTTACCCTCCTACCTCCCCACCCTTCATTCCCACCTTCCCACCCCTCCTTCACCCCCTCCCTCCCACCTTCCCACCCTTCATTCCCATCACCCAACCTCCCACCCCTCCCTCCCTCTTACCCTCCTACCTCCCCACCCTTCATTCCCACCTTCCCACCCCTCCTTCACCCCCTCCCTCCCACCTTCCCACCCTTCATTCCCATCACCCAACCTCCCACCCCTCCCTCCCTCTTACCCTCCTACCTCCCCACCCTTCATTCCCACCTTCCCACCCCTCCTTCACCCCCTCCCTCCCACCTTCCCACCCTTCATTCCCAT
>BOPN01002461.1:37500-40000 GCA_017312705.2 Penaeus japonicus
CGGCTGTGAGTGTGTTCGGGTCCCGCTGATCCAGGTTGGAGCCGCTAACGGTTAACATGGACCTAGGGGTCGTATTCCCGTGCCTGACCCCCGCGTCAGTGCGAAGGCCTGGCAGTGAAATTTAAGTAGAATTTAAAACATTCAAAGCATTCAGCACAACGGCGATTAAAAAATTAAAAAAGCTTCCTGAAATATCACTAAAATGTTGGTAAAAATAAAACCAACTGAGATACGTAAAAATGTTAAACCAAAAAAGGGAAAGTATGAGAACAAAAAGCGATAGGAACAAAACTAAACGAATTATGAGTGCGTAAAGATACAAATGTATCAAATGCACCTGGCGAAGCAAAGATAAACAATAACAAAAAAAAAAGAACGAATGGAAACGTTGTTAGATGAACATGATAAATTTGCCAATACGGATGGTTTCACTTGGAGTTGATTGCACGCAGGAAAAGAATCCTAAATTGTGAAGCATCCCTGCGAGCAAGTATTTTCATATATTTCAAAACCTTGAAGGAGTTTTAAAACGAGCAAACTTCTATCTCCCGGCACATGAGGAGCACATGGCTTGATGTCGTAATGCGTACACTACATGTAAATAGTCTGGTAGAGAAAGAATCTTTGTTATTATAATTATTATTTCCATTATCGCTATCATTATTACTATGTTAAGTGTCGAGTATTGTAGCTTTACATTTCTAAAGTTTTCCGGAGAAGTATCGGTGCAAAAAATTTTCTTCGCGGTATTTACAATATGAGATAATTCTCATTCAGCATAAAGTATTTACCATTTTCTGTCCTTTCTGAAACCTTTGATTTCAACGAGGCTCACGTGACTTTATATCCGTCCTAGACCCGACTTCTGCCGCCAAGTTGACCTTTTTAAGCGACAACTCGTTCCAAGTGTCAAGTACAAGGTGAAGGAAAAAGACCAACACGTGCCAACAGCATACTGCCTTGAGGCACTTCAGCCGAGACGCTACGATTCTCTGATTTCTCTCTGTAACTGATATTCTTATGCGTTTGACAGTGTTTAAGTTGTATTTGTTAATATTCTATTCAATTAGCCCTCATTTCTTTTTTATTTTTTATTTATACATATTGTTTTACTCATATATATATATATATATATATATATATATATATATATATATATATATATATATATATATATATATGTATATATATATATATATATATATATATATATATATATATATATATATATATATATATATATATATATATATATATATATATATATATGTATATATGTATATATATACATATATATATATATATATATATATATATATATATATATATATATATATATATATATATATATATATATATAATGAGGAAACTGTAAAACCAGACTCAAACGCTTATCGGCTACCGAGTTATGAAGCAGGTATGGTGTCCAGAGTCCAAGCAAATTCCTGCTCTTTGTCTAAGAATGGACCTACTATTTGAAAACCTTTGCTAATTCTAAACTTATATGTAGGGTTTGCTTACAGGTAAATTATATATATCTGAAACCGCATTAACTGATGGCAGAAGGATAAGTAAAGGGTAGTTTATAAGCAAACGGAAGTTTTCCTTCTTGCAAGCGGGAACAATATTACTGAATCTCCAAATTTAGTATCAGAGATATTTCTGCAGGCTGTAGCTGAGAAGTTTAACAAGTGGTATAAATAGCTCCTTAACATTTCCACACAATAAAGGTTCGTCCATTTTTTCCTCAGTGTCAGTGGTAATCACATTGTCAAATTAGATCCTTTGTTAGCCTGGAAAGCTGAACAGGTGCTTTACCTTCATACTCTTCGTTAAGGGCATTGCACGGACGGTAACATTTTCAACATTGATTAGTTTCCTATTCATTTATTTGATGTTAGATTTTGTTCACATTAGTTATCGCTGCCATATTCGCTCATCTTGAGCGTGACGTAGTAGTCGAATTTGCCTTGTGCATTTCTGAAGAGTTATTTGCGGTATCTTTACGTTTCTGAAATGTTATATGCGGTTCCTTCGAATTTCTTGGGTCATATGCGGATCCTTTACATTTCTGAAGAATTATATGCGGTTCATTTGCGTTTCTGAAAAGTTATATGCGGTTCCTTCGAATTTCTTGGGTCATATGCGGTTTGCATTTCTGGAGTTATTTGTGGTTCCATCGTATTTCTGAAGAGTTATATGTGTTCCTTTGCGTCTCTTAAGAGTCATGTTCGGTTCCTTTTCATCTCTTAAAAAAATATAGGCGGTTCCTTGCCTTCGAGGACTTATATGCGGTTTCTTTGCATCTCTTAATATATGCGGTTCATTTCCATTTCTGAAGTTATCTATGGTTTCTTTGCATTTCTGAAGAGTTATATGTTTTTCTTTCGTATGTCTCGATCTCGTCCAATTCCTATATTCTGCCCTTGATCATATAGCAGAATAATTCGCTATATTGTGTAGCAACTTCTTAAACACACTGAGATACCGTCGGCCGATG
>BOPN01002461.1:65736-75736 GCA_017312705.2 Penaeus japonicus
TTATCTTCATTTAAGCTTGACAAGCTTCCAAGTTGTTATTTACACAGTCACGTCCGACACGCGGGTACTAGCGTGTAGAGGAATATTAGTTTGATATAACTCCCGTCCTTCCCAGAGTCGTGTAAGATATATTATTACTACTCCAAGGTCAAAATAGGTTAATAAAAATACAGTGTTGGAATAAAAAAATAAAAAAAATAGCAGTATAACATAAATTGACGTTCATATTTGTGAAACCTCTTGCGATGAGCAGGTGATTGCGGTAGAAGAATTTGGTATGTTAAAACCTGGTGCAAAGGAACTGAGTTTTTTGTTTGCTTTTTTTATAGAAGAATATGGTGTGTGAAGAGTATTTGTAGTGAGAGAATGAGTGATTTTGGTGAAAAATAATATGAAAAGGAAGTGTTTTTTGGTCGAAGAATAGGATCCGCGTGACACCTATCATGAAGAATTGGTGCTCTCGTTAGAAGAATATGTCTCGTGAAACCTGGTAAAGAATAAATGCTTTTGGCAGAAGAACGTGACTTGGATGACACCTGGTGTGAAGAATATATATTTTCGGCGGAGGAATATGGCGTGAAAAGCAGGTGCATTCGGTAGATCATAAAATGACTAGTGCCAAGCAGTACAGTCATAACAGTGGAATGTTGATGATCGGGAGAACGTAGACGGAAAGAGTGCATTAAAAGCAAATGGAATTTATTGACGGCAATGTATTTATGAGAGTACACAGCAAAATACATTAGTGTGAGGATGTGAGATGTATGTACGTATACTTACATGTACAAGTACGTGCATATATAGTAACAATAACATGAGCAGTATTGATAATAATAGTGATGACTATAACAAGGATAGATAAGATAATAACATCAACAGTGTTCATAATAACAATAAATATAGTGATTCAAATAATCGTAATTATTTTTTAAAAATACATCAAATAAGGTATTGCAAGCCCGTAGACTTTACGGTGAGATTGTTATGTGTGTGTGTGTGTGTGTGTGTGTGTGTGTGTGTGTGTGTGTGTGTGTGTGTGTGTGTGTGTGTGTGTGTGTGTGTGTGTGTGTGTGTGTGTGTGCGTGTTTGTATGTGTGTGTGTGTGTGTGTGTAGGTGTGTGGGTGTATTAATTTACCTATGGGTATGTACTTGTCTCTTTAAGTGCTATACGTGTGTGTATATGTACTAATGTACATATCGTCCCCGTCACAGAATCCATCACTCAGCCGTAAAAGGAAAGAGTTGTAACACAGAGAGTATGGCCCGTATCTACAATCCCGTGACATCAATTTCCAATAAACTGAGTGAAAAGAGAGAGAGAGAGAGAGAGAGAGAGAGAGAGAGAGAGAGAGAGAAGAGAGAGAGACAGAGAGAGAGAGAGAGAGAGAGAGAGAGAGAGAGAGAGAGAGAGAGAGAGCGAGAGAGAGAGAGAGAGAGAGAGAGGGAGAGAGAGAGAGAGAGAGAGAAGAGAGAGAGAGAGAGAGAGAGAGAGAGAGAGAGAGAGAGAGAGAGAGAGAGAGAGAGAGAGAGAGAGAGAGAGAGAGAAAGAGAGAAAGAGAGAGAGAAGGCCTTACATGTGTCACATCTACACTAGCGATTTGCGCCATAACCGATGTATTACGGTTCACCCCCCCCCCCCCCCCCACATACACACACGCGCGTCTGCATGAGAGCGAGCCACAATTTAATCAAATCAAAGCATATGAGTAACGCCATTTTTCGTGGAGTTTCTGCTCGTTCTATTCGCCGTAAAGTGTCGGTCTGCGTGGCGACCTGTTGGGAATGTGCAAAAAATAGGAATCTCCAAATTCGGCGATAATAAATTCGATACAGATCACGGATAAAGTGCCGACATTATTAGCGGGCTACTCTTTTTTTTGTAGGATATACGGTAATGACTTTCCTTTTTTATGTTTTTTTTTTTTTCAACCTCTAGATTTTTTTTATTTACTGAGAAGCTGATAATGATAATTTTGATAATCATCATAGCCTATCCTATCGTCAATATTTCACGCTCTTTATTATCCCCTTACCCCAGCATCATATGTGTTATTATAGTTATTATCATCCTTACCAACATCATTGTTATCATTTGATTCATTGTTATCATTACCATATTTCACCACTCTTTCTTTTGATTATTACAATCATTATCATTATCTTGTTCTTATCACTGCTACTATCGTAAAAAAGTACCTAACACATTACGTAATAAACCTACGCATCACTTCACATCCCAATCAAGAAATAGATCCGAAATACGAAAAGACCTCACCTCTCAGTTCATGATTGTGTGAGAGTCATGCACCACCCCTTCCTTTCATCTTAATAACATACCCATCAGAGTACAATAAGTCCCTTCGAATAGACCTTGTTGATGACAACCATTAACGTCCTTCTTAAAGCTTCCTTTGATCTTTCACTTATCTATCATACTTCCTGAGTTATTTCTTTATATGTTTGAAAATGATCGTAAAAGCAAAAGGGGGAATAGACAGGTAAACAATAATGTTAAGGAAGGTTAAGAATAAGATTTAGAAGTAAAGGGTGAGCCAACGTCAATGTTGTGAAGCTCCATAAAAGAATCCATATAATAAGTAATAATATCAATACCCTGGTTCTTATCAGAAGACACCATACATATGTAAGGTTTCCGAGAGAGAGTAATTCCAGCATCCTTATCCTAAGAACCCTAACTTCCCTAACTCCTCACTCCCTCTTCCCTACCCCCCCCCCCCCTCTCCCAGTGAGACAGCCCCTCTCTCCTCCTAGCCTCCTGGATATAACTCAGCAGGGATTCCTTATTTTATGTTTGAGAATCCGCAGCGCCGTTGAAGAAGTCCTGCTAACTTCTTAATTAACATGCCGACCGTCTTGCGTCGGGAGGTTAAATTTCTTTTTTTTTTTGTATCTTGTGCAGTTTGATGAAGTTGACTAAGTTGGCAAGAGTTGAGAGATGGCGACGTGGTTGATTATCTTGACATAGTTTGATAAAGAGTTGGACTCAAAGACGGCATGGCTGCAAGGTAAACATAGATAGAGGGGCGTTGACATAGTTCAGACCCGATGGCTAGAATAGTTGGCACACTTAACGAGGGGATTGGCATAGCATGGGAGAAAGGGCTTGATTAAATTTATATACGATATGCATATACAACAGATGATGATTGGAGATTCTGAGTAATATCATTTTGATTCAGTAAAAGTCATTATCATTATTTCTAAGATCATTTTCTCATGTTAAGCTTATATTTCATATATCATATAAGAATGAAATAATTGTGCAAAGCTGGTAATGATGATAACATCAACTTTATAATCATCATTATCACTAATATTGTTATTTCAATCATTGCCATTGTCGCAAATCCATCGCCATTATTATTAGCACCATAACCAATGGAATAGCAAAATGATAATCAGGCCAAGTAAAAAAATGTCTAGGTTCCTGTAACCCGACGGACCCTGATTTTGAGAGACAAATTGACGACTTTGATTCATGCTAAAGAAAATTCCGTATTTGGGACATGTGTTTGGCATGATATTTGCATCTTTGGAAATTCATTGCTACCTAAAATCTTTAAAATGATAAAATGGTATCAGTTTCGACTGGTAATGCTTAAAAGGTAACTTTAAAACCCTGCCTATTATCCGATTTAATCTTAGAGTTACTGGAGCTTCATATTTCTCTTACATAGCCCTATCATTATGAAAACACTAAGGATAATGGAAAAAAAACACACAGCAAAAGTAGCAATAGTAATACTCGATTTTATAGTATTCCTGAGCATTTTTTAAATTGTTATATCTTTTTTAAAGAAACACAAGACAATATGAAAAGTGGGAAATTATAATAAAATATTAAAACTGACAATAAAATAATAAAACCCTCTCTTCTCAAAAACGGAACGCTGACAAAATATTGTAAATATATTCATAAGCTTTATACATATATCAATTACAGATTTCCCTTGTCAATATCAACCATAAAAATGAAATAAGATTTAGAAAAAGTAAAACAAGAATCCTTCGGTCACTTTGAAAGAAAAAACGAGGAAGCCCCCACTGCAGGCTGTGACAGTAGCATCCACTCCTCTCCTCTTGTGGCAGCGAGTCAAACCGGTCTGGCTATCTCACTCGTTAAACACTCACCCAACCCCTTCCTCCCTCTCTTCCCCCACTCCCCGTCTCCCCCTCTCCCTCCCGTCCACCCCTTACCCTTTCCTCCTCCCTCACTCCCCGTCTCCCCCTCTCCCTCCCGTCCACCCCTTACCCTTTCCTCCTCCCTCTCTCCCTCTTACCCCTTCCCCTTCCTCTCCTCTCTCCCCGCCCATCTACTCTCCACCTCTTACTCTTCCCCTTTCTCCAACCCCGTCTTCCCCCAACCTCCCACATCCCCCCCTTCCCCCTACCACCCACTCCATATCCGCTCCTCTCCTATCTCTCTCCCTCCCCTCCCTCCCTCCCATTACCCCCCCCCCCCCTATCCCCGAACCCCACTAACTCGCACTTGCCACCCGCTTCAAGATGGATGTAACAGTTACTTGGACGTACCCCCGGCATTTTTTACTTGCATGCGTGCTTGTTTGCTTGTGCTTTCTCATTTCCTCTGCTTGCCTATTTACATGTTTGTTCGCGAACTTGTTTACTTGTTTGCATGAGTATTTGTTTGCTTGCTTATTTGTTTATTCGCATCCTTCTTTGCTTGCTTAATTGTTTATTCGCACACTTGTTTGCTTACTTACGTATTTCCTTGTTTATCTCCATGCATACTTGTATATTTCTGTTTTGCATTCTTTCTTGTGTACTTGTGTAACCATCTATTTGTTAGCGTACTTGCTTTACATGTACTTGTATTCTTTGTTTGCTTCCGTACTTGCTTTCCTTGTTTGCTTGCGTACTTGCTTTCCTTGTTTGCTTGCGTACTTGCTTTCCTTGTTTGCTTGCGTACTTGCTTTACATGATTGTTGCGTAATTGCTCGGTTATTTGTTTGCTTAACTACTTACTTGCTTTCGGACTTGTTTATCCATTTGCTTGCTTACTGATTTGCTTTTAGAGACTTGAGGGAGACCGAGGATGAATGGAAACGGTGCCCTGTGTCTGAATGTGGTTTTCGAGCCTAAATATTCATGTACATTTTTTATGTATATACTCAAGCTTAATTTCGTTATGAACTCCGAGTTAAACGTTTTCATTCCCTGTGTACAAGTCAGCAAAGTAATTGCCTTTGGTGAAAAAATGAAGGAATGTTCATAAGCATGTTTTTTATTCGCTGGTTACTACACAATACGAGATATTCTTCATGTAATAATATCAGGCATTAGTCTAAAGCATTAAGGACACACTTAGAAAACAGAAGAAGAGGGGAACCAAAACGAATGAGAGAATGAAAAGGGAATGAACGAAGTACAACCGAAATGGGGAAACGGAACCAAAACAAATGAGAGAATGAAAAGGGAATGAACGAAGTACAACCGAAATGGGGAAACAGAACCAAAACAAATGAGAGAATGAAAAGGGAATTACCGAAGTACAACCGAAATGGGGAAACAGAACCAAAACAAATGAGAGAATGAAAAGGGAATGAACGAAGTACAACCGAAATGGGGAAACGGAACCAAAACAAATGAGAGAATGAAAAGGGAATCGACGAAGTACGACCGAAATGGAGAAACGGATATTCTCGAATGGAACCAAACTGCTCATTTCACAGATAATTAGCTAAATTTATAGTCGCCATCGATCTTGCCCTTGACTAGAAACGTCCCCTTCACTGGTTGAGCATCCATTATTAATCAACTCAACAGAGTGCTTTCATGTCCTCTAAAAATAGGCTTCCTTTTTTCGCTTTATTAGATAACGCTGACGCCTTGATATATAAATCAAAATCTAAACGGTATAGAATCACGATCCTTCGTCTTTCTACATGAATCAGTGTAAAAATATACTGGCATTTATATATATATATATATATATATATATCTATATATATATATATATGTGTGTGTGTGTGTGTGTGTGTGTGTGTGTGTGTGTGTGTGTGTGTGTGTGTGTGTATATATAAATTTTATCTATTTTTTTTTTTTTAGAAAACTCAAAAATATAATTGGTATAAATCATCCCCTTATACACACGGTCCCTCGCTGATATCTTGAACATCGAAAATAGTACGTCGGTCTGATGTTCTTCCGCATGAACCATTCCAAACTGATGATTTGCGTAAGAGATGACTTTGCACATTAATGACCATCCCCCCTCCCCCACCACTACCCCCATACCCCTACCAGATGCCGTCATACTTAAAAGTGACTGTGTAGACGTTTCCACTATTTACGCACGATGTTTTCGGGGGTCGTTAACTTTGGCTAATACGATAAGTACTTTGCTACTACTTAAGCCACACTAATATGACTCTATGACAGATCACCGCACTCAAAAAGACCTTTAAAAATATTTGAGGGTGGTATGGTATGTCTCAGGGGGGAGGGGGGAGGGGGTTCAGCAAGTTGGTCGTGTGCCCGTCCGTGTTTTTGTGTTTTATCCGGCCCATTCATTTTCCTTTATTTTGAATCTGTTTACCGAAATTTCCTTTTTTCAGCATTATACGTACAAGCTTTTTTTATACTCTTCTGCCCATAAATCAGTCAAACACTTTAAAACCATTTAGATTATATATCACATTCCTTTTAAATGCCATAAACATTTTCTTAAGTAGAGAGAAATTTTATGCCTGGTCAAAAAAAGTCTTTATTACATGAATAAAATTTGTTAATCTGATTAACTGTCAACAGCAGAATAACTGACATGCATTATACTCTGATCAATATACTAATAGTAACGAAGAATATTTCAAATGCAACATCAAAAGACCGCTCTCAAATGACCAAAATCATCTACAGAAAGGACGAACTACAATCTCATTTGTGGAAATACAGAACAGAATTGCCTACATAAATCCATGAAACACACGAATCTTTTCCCTTTCATGAGGCCCTTCACACGTCTGTTGATGGTCTATAATCTTGCATCTGCACACAAATATAAACACGTATCATTGCATAAACCGATAGAAGTATCAACAAACCAGCACCTGGCACCAGGCCAAGAGAGCAACGCCCAAAGCCTCGTTTTCGCTTTGTCCAAACTCACTATAAGGCGTATGTATGTTTCTTTTTTTCTAATTTGGTTTCGGGTGCCTTCGTATAGCACTCTCTCTCTCTCTCTCTTAGATCGGGAGGACTAATTATACTATTTACATCATAGTCTGGATTAAGTCAATTTGTCGTGTGGGAAGTCTCTAGCACAAAAAAAGAGAAAAAAAAGTTCAAAGGGAAGGCCAAATATGCCGGATTTTCCCTCGAACATTACTTTGGTCAGAGCATATTGACTCTTGAAATTTCTTCTCTGCGCTCGTTCACATAAAAGAAAAGACCAAGGAAAAAAATATGAAGAAAAAAAAAGCATATTAATTAAGATTTGACTTAGAGGTTATCATCATATTTGGATGAAGAGTGACTTTTGTGCATAGGAAACTTTTGAGAAGTCGAGGTTTGTAGATGCCGTGCGAACATGCTAAGAATGTGTCCGTTCGGTGTTCTTGTTTTCGTTTTTTCTACTGTCCGGAAATGAACAGTGACACTCGTGGGAATATTTCATTAGTTTAACCTTCTTCGCTTGCCTCGCTCGGATTCTTTTGGAGTAATTACAAGAAATTGTGAATCAAAAAGCATGAACGTGAAAAATAAGGTACAAAAGAAGCCTTCAGCTGAATATTGCTTTTATTTTACATATTTGTTATCAATTCACACATGGTTAAACACAAGATCAAAGGAACTGCAAAAGAAGAAAGAAGATAAACACAACACAAAAATACACGTTCAAACGACTCCATAGCTCTTCACCTCTGAGCGCAACATAATTTCAAAATCCGGAAAAAAAATAGAAGCAAAGAAACTTTTTTTTGCTCTATATTGTATTCATCAAGCGTGGGCTTCTTGTGCAAACTCAAGCTAAGGGACTGGAACAAAGAGAGGCGCAGCATGCACAGGCAAATGTGACTTTAACACTAGTGCTTGTGTGGATGTAAGGGGGAGGGGGGGATGATGTGGTGAAAGGAGGGTGGGGTTGGGGGGTGGCATGTGGGTGGCACGGAGAGGTGGCGAGGAGGTGAACTCGTAATCCAATCCTCTTTTAGTTCAAGTGGTTCAAGGACTAGCACATTTAATTCAATTCTCCGTGAGTGACAAAAAAGTACTGCGATGCATCCAAACGAATTTCTAAATGCCGAAATAGTCTAAAAAAAAAAAAAAAAAAAAAAAAAAATTCTCGTCAAGGTTATTTCGTTTGTGAGATACCAGACAACCATTCTCGGTTGGTTGGTGAGGAGTTTTATGAGAAGTGGCATTATTCTTCGGTGTAGTCTGTTGTTGAATGAAATAAAGCAGACTGAGTAGTTCTCGAAGGCAAGTGGTGTGGATATTTGATCTCAGCCTCCAGATACAGCAATGATGAAAACTGCAAACTGCATGATGTACTGTAAAATGTTAAGCTCGGTTTCTGGTCTACGAGAACAGTTACCCCCCCCCCCCTAAAAATAGTAATAACATTAATAAAACAAATTATCTCAGCCTCCAACACTAGACAGAGTACACTTCACATATGACGTAGAATGTTAAGCTGACTTTCTGGTCTGCGAGATCCAAATGCGAACTGAATATAAAACAAGAAATGATGATGATGATGATGATAATAATGATGATGATGATGAAGAAGAAGATAATAATGGAGGAATTATATAAAGAACAAATGAAACAAACAGAAATGAAGACAAGGCGCTGATACTAGCCGAGTTGATCAGACGTCCCTGAAGTGCATATTATACCGCAACTTCAGAACAGACATTTCGAGTTACGTTCTAGAGTATATAGACTTTGGTCTAAGGCTTTCAAAGACTATCCGCCCGAGGGAAGAAATTCAAGCGAAACAAGAGACGAGGAACAAATGCGCTAATTTCATACCTTCCAAATCTTCGGCGAGAGTTTCAAGAATGTAACAGACGATGTAGAAGACGTCCCGCAGCCCTTGCAAGATGTAAATTAATACGGAAGAACAAGACCGTGGGAATTTATGCATTCTCCAACTTCTACCTCCTCTCGACAAAATTGAAGATGCGGCTCAGACCAAGACGATTTGACAAAGCTATTTACATGAAGTTCGTCTGAGCGTCTGACTGCAGCCGAGACGGGTGTCGAAGCACAATATTTTGAAAAGAATGGGATGTATAAAATGAAAACTAGGCTATCGTGACTCATCGCAACTGCCTAAATGTCTTCTTTTCTTCTACTGATGCGGATAACTTGAATGGTTTTCATCATTTAGAAAATTAAAGTGAATAAGTACTTTATCAATTCTAGTCATACACACTGAAGTTAATTGATAAACAAATATATATAAAAAAAATATGACTTCAGCATAAGTGAGACTGTCATACGACCCCGGAAAAGGGAATGCATATTATGTGTATATGATTACATGACTGTAATTCATTATATAGATGTAATGAATCCATTATATGGATGCAATCTTGCAATCTATCATATGCATGCAGCGAATCAATCCCATGAATTTTAATCTGTCATATAAATGTATTACTCTATTGTATATATGTGATCTTGCACCCTATTTCCCGAACATTACCAACCTCGAAACCGTCAACATAAGGAAATCTGCATTGCATATGGCAACATCCTGCCCCACAGCGTCTCTGATCCGTCTTGAGATTAGAGCTAATCTAAGGCTTTGATACGCGGCATGATCCACATCCTCGGTTATATAGGATTAAGGAGAGTCTGACAGTGGTTTCTGATAAGGAAAGAGTCGGTAATAAATTCATTCTAGACCTATCTATGAGGACACAGCCCGGTCAAGTAGATTAGGAGTATCTACTTTGAAGAGCTTTCAGAAATATATTTCAGCGTCTTTTTTTCTTCTTGAAAACT
>BOPN01002461.1:102690-105190 GCA_017312705.2 Penaeus japonicus
ACACTCTCTTCTCCCTCTATCTTTCTCTTTGTTTCTCTCTTTCTCCCTTTCTCTCTTTGTCCTCGCACAATTTGACAGTTTGTCAGCCGTATGACAACAATTTGTCCAACTGAACTGCAACAGCGGACGATTGTACTAAATTTTATATATCCGTGCAATTGTTACAACTCGCGTTTCTATACTGGATAGACTCCGTATCGAGATTGGTTGTTTTATTATTCCATCACGGAATTAATTTTCTGTTGCTAACTCGCGGGTTGCAGACGTTGTGAAGCGAGAAAGCAAATGGGGATTTTTTTTTTTTTTTTGTGTGTTTGTTTTTGTCTATCTGTCGTTCTGTTCGCTTTTCTGTTGTTTGTTATCAGTTGATTTCTGTCTATATATAACTTTCCATCTAGTTTAATGTCTATTTGATTGTTGCCTGTCTCTATCTATCAGATTTGTTTCTTTGGGTTCTTCTCTATGAATATGTATCTATCTCTGTCTCTGTCTGATTTCAAAAATGAAATATTCATGTTTCTCTACACTTTTGTTTCTATATCTCTATCTATCTGATTGGTTGTCTTCCCTCGTCCGTCTAATGATCTAACTTTGTTTTCCCTCTTCTTTCTCCCTCGCTCTCATATTTCATCTTATCGTTTTGGTCTTCGTCCAGTGATTTAATTGATTCCTTCTCTCCCTCGATATCTTAATGGAGATTGTATCCATCTGTTTTTGTGTTGTTTTTTATCGTGTTTGTTTACATAATCGTTATCTGACATGTATTTTCTCGCTTGGAGATTTCGCTTCATCAATTCCTGTTTTCCTTGGTTATTATTCGTCCCCCCCCCCCCCCCCCGCCCGTCTCCTTTTCATACTCTTCTCTTCGTCCCCCTTCTACTCTTTTTCTTATTCCCCTTCTTTCCTTTATTTTTTTCTTTCTCAAGGCTTAAGGTAAATTTTACTTTAAGCGTTCAAAAAAAAAAGTATTTGTTTGAATGTTATTTCCGTTTGGTACGAATAGATTTTTTGTTGTACAATTAGAGATTACTTCCGAAGTTCGAAGTCGGTTCGTTCCCTTCTTAAACAAGATTCACACAGTTCATAAAGTGTATTATAGGTTCGTTCTCAATCCGGTTCCTTTGTCTTAAGATCAGCTGTTGTTTACTTCATATTGTCGTAGCATATTATTAAAAGGATTTTTTTTTTTTTTTCTTTTTTTTGATTGCTCAGTCTTGGAAGAGAAAAATGGATTTTAACGTAAGTTGATCTAAATGATTTGGTCAGTTAATTGAGACGTTTCATGCGAAATACTTCATGGCTTCGGATACAAGGTCTCTCATAACAAAACTTGTGGATTCCACTCTGCAGTAGTCATAGAATTCTCATAAGAATTGAGGATGAACAGTGCTGTTAGATCCTCACTCTTTCGATTCCACAAGGTTTTAACCACCATCCAGGCTTAGTGTTTATCAATATCTGTTATTGTTATTTTGTTGCAATAAGGTATGGAAGTTTTGATTTTTTGCCAAGCTTCTTGAAGGTTCAGTATTTGTGCATATACACATACACGTTCTATCCTTCTTTCTTTTGTATTTATACGAATTATTACTTTCATTAATTTCCTTTTATGCAAAAGGGAAACTTATTTTGCAAAGAAATCTGTGAAAAGGACCTAGAATTATTTCCTTTTTTTTTTTTTTTTTTTTTTTTTTTTTTCTTTTTTTCTTAATCAAATGATAGATCCTAAAAAGCAGCCTCAGATATCTTTAAATTGAGACTCATCCTTTTCTCCTCCCTCTCTCCCTAGTCATCCTCTTCTTTCCTGTTCTCTTCCCCCTCTTCCTCTTCATCATCCTCGTCCTCTTCCCCTCCTTGTTCTCTCCGCTTTCCTTATCCTTTTTCTTTTTATTTCTCCATTTCTATCCTTCACCTGTCTCTCCTTCTCCTCTTCCTTTTCCATCTTCCCCCTCCTTGGTTTCCTCCTACTTTTCCTTCTCTCCCTTCTCCTCTTTCTTTTTTCCTCCTCCTATTCTTCCTCTTATTCCTATTTTTCCTCTTCCTTTTCCTCCTCCTCTTCCTTCTCCTCTTCCTATGCCTTCTTTTCCTTCTCTTCTTCCTTTTCCCCTCTACTTTTCTCCTCTTACCTTTTCTCCTATTCCTTCCTCTCCTTCTTCCTGCCATTGCTTACGCTTTTTCTCCTCCTTTCCATCTTCCTTGTCGGCCTCCTCCTTGTCGCTGTGATCTTCCCTCTTCTACGTCTCTTCTTTCTTTTCCTCGTCTGTTTCTATATATATGTTTTTCCTCGTGCTCCCTCGACTTCTCTTCCTATCATTCCTCTTCCCTCTTCCTCCTAAACATCACCATCGTCTTCCTCCCCCTCCTCCTTCTCTTCCTTCGTTTCTTCCCCTGCCTCATACTCATACTCTACCTCCTCCACTGTCTCCATCTCCTTTTCTAACACGAATACTTCTTCCTCTTGCTCCTCAACCATCATCATCACCTCCTCCTCCTCCTCCTC
>BOPN01002461.1:135190-137690 GCA_017312705.2 Penaeus japonicus
CAAATGCACAGTCGCCGTTTGCAAGATCAGATCAGTCCCAACAAAACCTGTGAAACATTTACCCTTTTGCAAACTAATCCAAAGAAATAAACAAATATCAACTATTTTTTATTAACAAATACTATGTTTTGTTCGCAGTTAAACATGCTATCGGCAACTTATGCCCGAAGTCTTTGTTCAGCATTTACGAATTATCTGTTAATTTATGCACCTTGAAAAAACAAGGCAATTTGTGATTTCAAAGGATACTTTAATCCACATGCTTTTTCATACGTTCGCTTCCATTCACTAAAAGCGGATACGCTCAAGGAAAGTTCTGATAAAAGGCAGAGAAGCTCATTTACGCAACACATACTGTACGGCAAATGTATTACTCCGACTCAAATATTCCTTTTGTTTTAAGAAATCTTGTTTTATTATTACAAGAATATCACTAAGAAGAAAGTATGATGATAGGACAATAAAAAAAAAAAAATTGTGAATGGAAAAATAAAAAATCTGTATAAAAAATGACTTTTTGGGAACAAAAATCTTATCGTGAGCTGTTGTTTATTTGTTTCTCTTGTTTCCTTCCTTACTTTTTAATTTTCAAAGAGAAACAGCATGTATTCTTGTGTTAGTACATAAGCGCGCGCGCGTGTGTGTGTGTGTGTGTGTGTGTGTGTATGCGTGTACGCGTGTGTTTATGAGTGTGTATGTCTGTGTGAGGGTATGTGTGTGTATGTATGTGTGTGTGTGTGTGTGTGTGTGTGTGTGTGTGTGTGTCTGTGTGTATGTATGTGTGTGTGTGTGTCACGGGATTGGAGTTCAGTAAGAAAAACACAAGACAGGTTCCTCTTTTCCTTCATGCAACACAGTCAACAGTAGACTCTATTGACTGACTTAATAACGTGTGCAGCAGACTACTTCACTGATTCATTATTCATCGCAGAGATCTTACCAGGTTATTAGCTCCCTGGAACTTTTTATGACAGACAGACAAAGACAAAGACATCTGTAAGGACAGTGAGTCAAATAGGAACGGACCCAAGCAGAAAGGGAGAGGAAGGGATTAAGAGAGAGAGAGAGAAAGAGAATGAGTGAGTAAGAGAGAGAGGGAGAGAGAGAGAGAGAGAGAGAGAGAGAGAGAGAGAGAGAGAGAGAGAGAGAGAGAGACAGACAGACAGAGAGAGAGAGAGAGAGAGAGAGAGAGAATCAGATAAATGGCTATTGAATATGTATATATTGCACAGTACATACACATAAACACACACAAATACACACACACACACACACACACACACCAACACACACACAGACACTCGTAAATACATCCATGTTTTGTTAGGACGGGCAAGCCTTCCGCACTGATCCCTCTGTGCTTCGAAGCTACCACGAGATCAAGGTCAGTGAGCAGCGGTTACATGTTGTGGCTTTATCGTATTCGGTGATGAAACGCTGCGAATTTGTGTGCTGCGGTTTTACCAGTGAGCCATGCCATGCTATAGCTGGTGGAAGAGAGAGGACTTGCACAGTGAGAAATATCTTCTTGCTTTTTTTTTTTTTTTTTTTTTTTTTTTTTTTTTTTTTTTTTTTCTCTCTCTCTCTCTCTCTCTCTCTCTCTCTCTCTCTCTCTCTCTCTCTCTCTCTCTCTCTCTCTCTCTCTCTCTCTCTCTCTCTCTCTCTCTCTCTCTCTCTCTCTCTCTCTCTCTCTCTCTCTCTCGCTCTCTCTCTCTCTCTCCATGTCTGGGGTTTTGGGTCTCTGAAGGCTTGTTGGATGAAACTGAAATGGTGTGTGAATCCAGCGGGGAATGAGTTCGAAAGGAGTGAGTCTGTAGGAATGAGGGTAGTGTGTGTCATATTTGTAAATACTGTTTTAGTGGATGCTTTTGTGAGTGGAAATGTATAATTTTCTTTGATTCTAATTAAATGACTTTTAAGAGAGTATTGTATAATACATGTAGGTGATTTAGAATGTATTTTTATTTAACTTTACTCTTTTAGTTTCTGTGTAAGCATTTTTGGTATGTGTTGGTGTGTGGCATTGTATTTTGATTTATTCCTGTGTTTCTTGACTCTATGTTGGCGAGTGAAAAATGGTGATTTATTTGACTTTAGGGAAATTCCTGTAGTAATGTGTGTAGGCGAGTGAATATTTGATTTTTATTTGACTGTACCCCCCTGACTTTGGGGAAATTATTGGAGAAACTTAAGATATGCTCAAGTCTTCCTGGAATTTATCTCCATTGTATTTTCCCCCGAGAGAAAGACGGGCAGAAAACTGAATTCTTTATGTGTGGGAAGGTTGGTTACTTTAGAATCTTTTACTATTTTCTTATAGTAACGACAGGAGAAATACTTTTGTAAATTCTGCTTTTTTTATCCTTTTGGTTTCCAGTTTTCCTCTTTTGTTTGTTTCTTCCCTTTTTTTCTTCTCCCTCTGTCTACCTGTTTTACCCTCCTTCTTCCCCCCCCCCCCCTTCCTTCACTCTTCCTTCTCCCCTCTCTCTCTGTTCTTCTC
>BOPN01002461.1:147690-152257 GCA_017312705.2 Penaeus japonicus
CTCCTTCTCTCTGTCTCTCTCCTTCTCTCTGTCTCTCTCCTTCTCTCTGTCTCTCTCCTTCTCTCTGTCTCCCTCCCTCTCTCTCTCTCTCTCTAACTCTCTCTCTTTACGAGCATTTCTTCATTACAGAAGGGCTTCAATATCCGTTGCCTATTACAGACTTCTTCAGGCTGTTTGTCTACATCGCAGCAAATTCCTCTTCAGTACCCAAACCTCTACCATCTTAGTTTATTTTGAAGTAAAGTTGACCTACATCGCTTTGTGTGGATGAAGGATTAAAGGAATTAGTTGTTGTTGTTTTTTTTCCTCTTTAATCAATCATCTTCAGATTCTCTTTCTTCTCTTCAAGGCTTTCATCGCGATGTTTGCTTAACGTAGCTTCACTATCATCCTCATTCGACTGAAATGAACATCTTTATTTATTCATTGATTCTTACTATTTTATTCATCTTATCAATTATCTATTTATTTCATTTTTGTTAGGTTTTGAATCTTCTCTCTTTGTTATTATCGTCAAATCTTCTTATCCTTTTATTTTTTTCTTCGAAAGTAATGAACAGAAATAACTAAAATTCTTTATCATCAAATAACATTTTAAGAATAAATAGATTTTCTATATATATAAGAAAGAGCAACATATGACGTAAATGCAAGTGCTTGCAGTCAACGAAGTTATGTAGTCTCATAATGAGATAAACTCTGTGGACACGTCCTGTCAGTTTTCATTATTCTATAGGTAATTATCCTATCCCTAACTTGCTTATTATTTTGTAAATCATATGCGTTCATTTGCATTTTACATGACAAGAAAAAAGAAAAGTAAATTCGACATTCGATGGGCATACACCCAGTTGCATACAGATTATCAGATTGTTTCTATACTTTTTTGTTCATTTATGTTGCAATGGGTTTTATATTTTAGGAAATCCAAAATCCATCGGATACTAACTAAATTGTACAAGCCTGCTACCTCTTTAGTTTTGATTATCTCTCTCCCTCTCTCTTTATTTATCTCTCTTTCTCTCTCTCTCTCTTTCTCTTTCTCGTTCTCTCTCTCTCTCTCTCTCTCTCTCTCTCTCTCTCTCTCTCTCTCTCTCACTCTCTCTCTCTCTCTCGCTCTCTCTCTCTCCCTCTCTCTCTCTCTCTCTCTCTCTCTCTCTCTCTCTCTCTCTCTCTCTCTCTCTCTCTCTCTCTCTCTCTCTCTCTCTCTCTCTCTCTCTCTCTCTCTCTCTCTCTCTCTCTCTCTCTCTCTCTCTCTCTCTCTCTCTCTCTCTCTCTCTCTCTCTCCCCTCCCTCCCTCTCTCTCTCTCTCTCTCTCCTTCCCTCCCTCCCTCCCTCCCTCCCATCCCCCCCTCTTTCTTTCTCTCTCTCCTTTTCGCTGAAATATGTGAATTAAATAATATATCAAATTCTAACAAATATTTTAGATTTATCTTGATTGGTGTTTCTTGAAAGTAGCAGGAGTAGCACCAGCAGTAGTAGTAGTAGTATCGCTATTACTGATAGGAATATTTTTTTTATACTTATTATCAATATTATTATCACTGGTTTCCTTTACATTGATGTTATTTCCATTCATGATATTTCCCAATTATAATGATTGGCATTATGATTACCATTACTGTTATTATTACTGTCATCATTATTTTATCCGTCTTTGGTATCGCAGTGTCAATTCTTTTTTCGCTGGCTTATTTGCAAAACTTTTCTTATTAGCCTAGCTACTGAAAGTAGACAAGGTTTCTGCAACACCGCAAGACCCAATTCTAATTTGTTATTCATCTATCAAAACCCTTTGTGACTTATCTTGGTGCTCTAGTCGCTACCATATAACATGTATAACATTTGTTTCTCATCTTCCACATATTTGCAATATTATATTTCATGTTGCTATTATTTATACATATTTATTCTTCCTTCTATCTAATCCGACTATCAAAGGGACAGGCAGAGTCGATTAACTGGCACTGTTTTCTATTTTAATTCTTATATATTTATTTATTTATCTCATTTTATTTTATTTTTTATTTATTAATTATTATTGTCATTATTATTATTTATATCAGTGATGTCAGGTCTATTATCTTAATCTGTTTATCTGTGTTTATGCCGAAATACAAAAAAAAAAAAATAGTATGCACTCATCTGACGCGTATATAGACTATTTCTATGCCTTTTCCACAGCTTCCAGAAGACAGTTTTTGCCACATTATCGTCTCCCATCTTATCCTCTGTCTGTGCCGTCTCAGGCCACTCCTAGATCACGTGTGGCACCATTTTCCTTGCACTACTGCCACATAATCAACACAATAGAGGCACAATTCCATATACTCCTTTCCCGATGTTGTTTTTGCACAGTACTTGATTTGGTGCTGGAATAAGGGTATTTTCTGTCTCTTTTTTTCCCTATAACTTTTCTTTATCCAATCCCATGAATTACTGTTATTTCATCTGTTGTTTCTTTTTACCTGCCCAGGCAGAACTTTTCCCTTATAAGTTGTTTCGTGTTTTTGTTGTATATCTTTTTTTTTTTTTTTTTTTTCGCACATGTTGGTACCAAATATCCCGCTTGTATACCCTACCTTCAATGGCTCCTTTCTGGATATTCGTAGATAATTTTCCAAACTATTTCTCACAAAACCTTCCACTCCAATTAAAACTCTACCTCATTCAGCTCTTTCAAGTACAAACTATCTACATCTGGTTGTGGAAGATGTACTCTGTGCATTGTTCATAACCTCCTTGTTTTGCAATCTAATGCCAACCTCTGTCAAACTTATGATTGCAGCTCCATACCTTATGACTGCTACTGCTCTTGGGTTGATAGCTGGTATAATATGATCATGATGATATCACTCATTTTGCAATCTTTATTATCTTTAATAATGTTATTATCAGTATCGCTACCATTGTCATTATTGATATTTGTAGTAGCAATGTGAGTAATACATCAACTGTTATATTGTCTTTATAATTCTTATGAGTATTTTTATTATTTTCAGAAATAGCATTGGCAATTAATCGAATTGCAAAGGTCATTATGATATGACAGGAACTTGTTTGTTTCAATAACCAGCTAATTAATTCCTTCTTTCATGCAAAACCGTTCAGTATGTATACTATGCAAAAATCTCCACCTGATAACAGATACCAATGTCAATATCAATATTTCAATATTCCTACGCCCTTCGTTCGAATAATTCTTATGGACCGTGTTTATATTTCCAGTAACAACACAGAGCCTACCTTACGGCGATACCATATTTCAAATGTTTATCAATTGTATGTTTGGTACAACTACCGATATATCATACTGGGAGAGATATTCCGTTCCCGACTGTTTTGTGAAAACATTTTATATTCAGAGGAGATATATGTTGCATCAACGTTACTTTCTAGATATATTACGGAAATAGATAGTATGTGGTTTTTTTTTCTTTATCTTGGTGCCTTGTTTCTCTTCATTTTTTCTTCTTCTATTTTATCTTATTTCGTTCTTGTTTGCTTACTTACTAACTCACTTACTGGTTGATTGGTTGACTTGTTGGTGTATCAAGGTTGGCTGTACTTTTTGCTCTATCTTGCTAAACAGGCATCAATAGATATTTATGGCATAAGTAATAAGCTCCCAAGCCTCTAACATGCCTTTGAAGATAATTTAATGATTTCTTTGTTTTATGACCACTTTCTTTAGACGTCGAGGCATTTGCTAACCGTGGCTTTCTTATATTCCTCGTCCATCTGAAATACTCTTCGTGTCGTCATTTAAACTCTTTAATCAATAGGTTTGCAATCGCCAACTCTTATGATATTTGTATCTCCTTCTTTTCCGAATGTTTTTTTTTTTTTTTTTTTTTTTTTTTTTTTTTTTTTTTTTTTTTTTTTTTTTTTTTTTTTTTTTTTTTTTTTTTTTTTAATCAACCCAACACAATGAAGCTTCTTTTCCTATTTTTTTCCATTAGTTATTATCAAAATTTGAGACTCCCCGTGCACAAAGAAAATTTCTCTACTTTGTCTAAGCGGATACAACTTGACATTATATTTGCTCCCTTCTTGCTGTTACACTAAATTCTCACAAATACGATATAACACACTCTCCCTCAGTCACTTTATCCCTATCTGGCACCTCTTTAAAATGAACTAATATCACCTTACCTACAATCAATTGGTCATTATTCTCTATTCAATACTACACTTCAAGTTGATTTTATTGGCCTGAAATATGCTCTGCATCTCTATTCTTCTCCATAACGATATATGCTCTCCCTTCGTTTAATCTAGCATGTACGTACTGATGAAGGGCAGAGCCATTTAGCACAGACAAATCTTATCGTTGTTACATGCTTTAACGGAAATCCAAGTTTCCAGACTAAGGACTTATTGGTCTGCAATAAGCTTCGTTATAAATCTCGGTATGATGGTAAGCCCTCGTTCTCTGGGATATTCATGGACCTTATAGCTTTTCATTGTGATAAATCTCTTTATTCTATGTGTCACTTTGGAACGCTACAGTTTCTGTATCTAGCACAGAAATGTTGCTTTTCTTTGTCATCAAGCGGTATATATA
>BOPN01002461.1:155157-157657 GCA_017312705.2 Penaeus japonicus
TATATATATGTATGTATGTATATGTGTCTGTGTGTGCTTTCGTTCTGGCGTGCGTGTATGTAAGTGTATGCATGTGTGTGCAGATATGTCACATAATTTTTTCTCACCTGAGGAACTTCAACAGAAGACTGAAATTAGAATAATGAACACTTGTTAACTTCTTTACGCCTGTATTCTGTCTTCCAACAAACACTAACTCTGCTTTCATGGAGAAAAAGCAAACTTTTATTGCTGCTTTGTTTCTTATTTCCTGTTGAACTTATATATTGTATTTATGTTTTTATTCGTGTATTATTTTCCCTATATCGACGATCAAGTTATTTTCCCCGTCATTACCCCAAATTTCTATCTAACTATCCTTATCTCTTTTCTCCTTAATCAAACATCATCGTCATCACTATCATCATTATCCTTATCATTATAATCACCATCACCATAATCATCCTACTCATCATCAGAAATCCACCTTTCCCCCTCACTCCCTCACTCTGACCCTTACTACCCCCCCCCCCCTCCCAACCTCCCCTCCCAAACCAACTAAATCTGACATCTCGCCACCCCCCCCCCCATACCCTTCCACCCACCACAACCCCCCCCCCCCTTCCATCTCCTCCCTCACACCTTCCTCTCCACCACCAGCTTGCTTCACCACAACAAGAATATCCAACAAAGCAAAACGACTTTGAATTTTCTTTCCTTTCTTTTTTACTTTTCTTCCTCCTCCTCCTCCTCTTCTTCTTCTTCTTTTATTGAGTTTAGATAAATGTTTCCGCTGATTTTGCCGTAGTTTTAGGGATAGTTTAGTCCCACGCAAAAGAGATTTGCACGGCCGGCATCCCGATTCTAGGATACCGCTGTTCACTTTGGAAAGAGAAAGGAAAAAGTGAGGAGGAAGGGAAGGGGGAAGAAGGAAAAGTGAGAAGGAAGGGGAGAGAGAAGAGGGAAAAGTGAGAAGGAAGGGGAGAGAGAAGAGGGAAAAGTGAGAAGGAAGGGGAGAGAGAAGAGGGAAAAGTGAGAAGGAAGGGGAGAGAGAAGAGGGGAAAGTGAAACAGAAGAGAAGGGATAAGAGGGGAAAGGGAAAGATAAGGGGGGAAAGTGAGAAGGAAGGGAAGAGAGAAGAGGGGAAAGTGAGAAGGAAGGGAAGGGAGAAGAGGGGAAAGTGAGAAGGAAGGGGAGAGAGAAGAGGGGAAAGTGAGAAGGAAGGGAAGAGAGAAGAGGGGAAAGTGAGAAAGAAGGGAAGGGAGAAGAGGGAAAGTGAGAAGGAAGGGAAGGAGAAGAGGGAAAGTGAGAAGGAAAGGAAGAGAGAAGAGGGAAAGGAGAAGGAAGGAAGGGAGAAGAGGGGAAAGTGAGAAGGAAGGGGAGAGAGAAGAGGGGAAAGTGAGAAGGAAGGGGAGAGAGAAGAGAGGGAAAAGTGAGAAGGAAGGGAAGGGAGAAGAGGGGAAAGTGAGAAGGAAGGGAAAGGAAAAGAGGGGAATGTGAGAAGGAAGTGGAGAGAGAAGAGGGGAAAGTGAGAAGGAAGGGAAGAGAGAAAAGGGGAAAGTGAGAAGGAAGGGAAGGGAGAGGAGGGGAAAGTGAGGAGGAAGGGAAGAGAGAAGAGGGGAAAGTGAGAAGGAAGGGGAGAGAGAAGAGGGGAAAGTGAGAAGGAAGGGAAGGGAGAAGAGGGGAAAGTGAGAAGGAAGGGAAGGGAGAAGAGGGGAAAGTGAGAAGGAAGGGAAGGGAGAAGAGGGGAAAGTGAGAAGGAAGGGAAGGGAGAAGAGGGGAAAGTGAGAAGGAAGGGGAGAGAGAAGAGGGGAAAGTGAGAAGGAAGGGGAGAGAGAAGAGGGGAAAGTGAGAAGGAAGGGAAGGGAGAAGAGGGGAAAGTGAGAAGGAAGGGAAAGGAAAAGAGGGGAATGTGAGAAGGAAGGGGAGAGAGAAGAGGGGAAAGTGAGAAGGAAGGGAAGAGAGAAGAGGGGAAAGTGAGAAGGAAGGGAAGGGAGAGGAGGGGGAAAGGAGGAGGAAGGGAAAAGAGAAGAGGAAAGGAGAAGGAAGGGGAGAGAGAAGAGGGGAAAGTGAGAAGGAAGGGAAGGGAGAAGAGGAAAGCGGAGAAGGAAGGGAAGGGAGAAGAGGGGAAAGTGAGAAGGAAGGGAAGGGAGAAGAGGGGAAAGTGAGAAGGAAGGGAAGGGAGAAGAGGGGAAAGTGAGAAGGAAGGGGAGAGAGAAGAGGGGAAAGTGAGAAGGAAGGGAAGGGAGAAGAGGGGAAAGAGAGAAGGAAGGGGGGGGAGAAGAGGGGGAAGTGAGAAGGAAGGGAAGGGAGAAGAGGAGAAAGTGAGAAGGAAGGGAAGGGAGAAGAGGGGAAAGTGAGAAGGAAGGGAAGAGAGAAGAGGGGAAAGTGAGAAGGAAGGGAAGAGAGAAGAGGGGAAAGTGAGAAGGAAGGGAAGGGAGAAGAGGGGAAAGTGAGAAGGAAGGGAAGAGAGAAGAGGGGAAAGTGAGAAGGAAGGGAAGAGAGAAGAGGGGAAAGTGAG
>BOPN01002461.1:167657-170157 GCA_017312705.2 Penaeus japonicus
AAAGTTTAAAAAGGGATGAGAGGTGTAGCGAAAGAGAGAAGTGTGTGTGGGTTGGGGGGTCGGGGGTATGTTAAAAAAAAGAGATACATAATCGTGATTTAATAGAAAAGGCGTGTTTGATTATGAATATATGTATACGAATATATATGTGTGTGAAGATAGATAGATAAAGTGTTATCTGCAGCGTCCTTATCTGCAATAACTGGCAATCAATCGCAGTCATTCGCTGCCATATTTCATATCATTTCAAGAGAAAGCTCCGCCCCCACACGCGTGCCAACCTATCCAATAGGGCCGCCAACACGCATGCGCGAACCATCGCCGAATGGCGAAAATGCCAAATATTTCCTGATTTTTATTTCATATTGTTTCATGTCGTCTTAAAGGTGGTATACTGCAAACGTTATGTTTCAATGAAGTTTGATTATAATGGATAGCATATTATGCATTTCAAGACTTTAGTTCATAAATGAAAATGTAAAATAAATACCTCCATAAGTAGCTTTGATAAA
This sequence comes from Penaeus japonicus, assembly GCA_017312705.2. Taxonomy (NCBI): domain Eukaryota; kingdom Metazoa; phylum Arthropoda; class Malacostraca; order Decapoda; family Penaeidae; genus Penaeus; species Penaeus japonicus. The sequence goes on from BOPN01002461.1 coordinate 168,170, forward strand.
TGGGTGATAAATAACTGTTTGAATTCTTTGACTTGGATTAGATTTACTCTGTAATTCGTAAGAATCTGAATTTACCAAGTGTTTGATATGGAAAATACATAAACGAGAGCAAAAAAATGCACTGGGTGTATTTTTGTATTCCTTCTTACGACATACTTCTATTTAAAGGTTATTAAAGAATATCGTCACAATCAGAGTAATGCGTTCGAATTTGTTTATATCTTCACGGTCAGCAAGTGGTCTATTCAGAGAAAACTTTGGAGTCAATCAACTCATGTAACTCATGCAAAACAATAAAATACTTGAGTTTAGTTCAATTACAGTGATAATCATTAATAATGTGCACCGTGTAATATCCATTTTCAACACTACTTCAGTAATACACGCTTAATATCAACCTTATTCAATCGCCAGTTAAATGAAAAATCGACCCTACTGCGATGATAACTTTTGTGTTTAATTACAGTCAAAATATCATAAAAAATATAAAGTATACCACACTTAGGTGAATAAGCAAAAATATTACAAGCCTAGAATACGCCCGACAGTCTATATGCTCCGCCCATCAAGTTGAAATCATTGCGGGTCGGAATAGATAACGACAGTAAATAGCATAAACAGATTTAAATTTTGAAAATAAAGGATAAAATCGAATATTTCACTCTTTAAATCAATTCTCATTAATTCATCTTCCGATGCATATTATAAAATATATAATGAACTATAAAAATAAACATCTCATTTACGAGATTGAGAACACGAAAATAGACATCACAGCTAAAATCGTAGTAGAAGTTGCAGCAACACGAATTGTTTTATATAATCTGCTTTAATCGGTTTCATGAATCCAACAACAACTGTTCCTCCATTTTTGCAACGTGAAGTCAATGCGAGTTTGTTTGTTTTTTTACAGGGATATTTATGTCAAGTATATACTAGAGCGATCTATTTTTATGATGATAGCAAGAGTACTAATGAAAATAACAGGGGTGTTAGTAGTAATGGTAAGTATAATAGGAGTATTAATAGTAATGGCGATAATAGGAGTGTTAGTAGTAATAATAATAGTAGGAGTATTTGTAAAAATGATAATAATGGTGACAATAACGAAGATCATATCATAAACAATATCAACAATTATAATAACAGTGTAATGTCAATAATGAAAATAACCATGTTGATACAAAATAGAAATAATATAAACTATAGTGTCACTAATAATGATAACATGAGTGTAATAGTAATGATGATAATAATGATGACATAGATATCATTAGTAGGGATAGTAATGATGATATTAATAACAATAATAATATTAGTGATAAAAACGGTTATAATATTCATAATACTAATATCAGTAGTAAAATAATTACAATAATGATAACAGTAGCAATGATAAATAGTGATGATGATAATAACAATGATGATGAGATAATATGAAGAATGGGAAATTAAAGTTGCCATCAAATGGTGAGAGAATTTAAGATGTCAAAAGAGAAATTTTCCAAGGAGATAGCTTGTCACCTTTACTGTTTGTGGTATATCTGACTTCACTGACGTATTATAAACGGGATGAATAGCAATTCAAAGTCTATCATCTCTTGTTCATGGATAACCTAAAGTTTTATTTGTGTGTGTGGGGGGGGGGGGGGACAAAACATGACCAAATAGATTCACGGGTAAAGACTGGTCATCTTTTTATTGGATACACAGGAATGGAATTTCGCTTGAAAAAGTATGGCGTGCTTATTCTGAAAAGAGAGACCCTACCCAAATGGTTAGAAAATGAGATTGATGCATATGAACAAAAATAAAGAGCTGAGTAGAATTAAAGAAGTGGAGATGAAGAACGAGTAAAAACACGTGCCATTAGTACATTATGGAGCAGAATTATCAAATGATCTGAAAGTGATGTCCACAGGTTGTCTTCTCCCAAAGCAAAAACTGATTAAAAGTTAAAAGAGAGGAAAATACTCTAGAGCGTTATA
>BOPN01002461.1:182657-187657 GCA_017312705.2 Penaeus japonicus
ATATATATATATATATATATATATATATATATATACATATATATCGGTCCCTTCTGATCCATGACAACTAGGAAAAGAGATCATCATTAGAAAAGAATTTCTAAACAACAGAATTTGATTTAAAAATGTCAACCTAGATCACTGATCCCACATCTGAAATCGGCTTTGCAAATTTGTAAAATGCTGCTTTACCTTTCAGTTGTTTCATTCGATCTACGTTGATCAGTGAAGCGCTGAATTTGAACTGAATGCATAAATATTCTGGAGGTTAACAATTCCACGTTAACGATAATATTGATTGAGTTTAGGCATTTGAGAAATGCGTTGTGATTACATCCCATCAAAATGTGTATTCATTCTATTTGGATCGCACTATGCATCTTGTAATACTAAGGTTTTCGATGTGAGCTCAATTTGATGATCGTCACAAGGTTATCTATTGAATTGATAATGATCATTATAATTGATAATCGAAAGATCGTAATTGCAATCAAAAGTAACAATATAATAAGGATATTGCTGCTATTACTACCATTAGTATCACTGCCACAGCTACTGTTGCTACTAGTAGTGCAAATGGTAGTGATGATAACTCAAAAAAATAACAAAACGATAAGAATATCATTCCGAGCATGTTATTATAATCACCGTTAACGTACTTAAAAAAAACTAATCTCATGTGACTATTTAAAACAATATAAATATTTCATTGACTAAACCCTGGGAGGCAGACTACATTGTTATCATAAATGGTGAAAATAACTCTAACAGTATATAAACTGCCAAAGCGAAAACCTGCAACGAAGCAGTCATTTGGCAACGCAATGGGACTCTGCCATATCCTCCGTCCTCATTAGGGTTATTGTGCGAATTTCGTAGTACATCCCGATTGACCAAACTGTTATGAGGGTTCGCTGCCCAGGTCGAAGCAGCGATCTCGTGCTAATTTCTGTGTGTTCCGAAATTTGCTGGACTTTTTTGGCGGTAGTTTGTCAAAGAGCTGATTTTCCTCTGTGTGTGTTTTTGTTTCTTTTGGGTGGGGGGTGGGGGAGGGGGGACGTGCGTGTGGGCGATTCTCGTTCATTTGAGAACATTTGAAGTAAAATTGTTGAGACATACAGAGAGAGATAGAGAGAAAGAGAGAGAGTGACACACACACACACTCACACACACAAACACACACACACATGTACACACACACACACACACACACACACACACACACACACATGCACACATGCACACACACAGAAAGAGAGAAGCAGAGAGAGAGAGAGAGACAAAGAGAGAAAGAAAGAAAGAGAGACAGCGAAGCAGAGAGACAGACAGACAGAAAGAAGACAGACAGACAAAACACAGACAGACAGAGACCAAATTGAAACCACCTATGAATCCTAAAAAAAGGAAAAAAGAAAAAAAATCCCCAACCCTGCCGTTGATTACCAGGGAAATCCTGGGCTTAATATTCGTTCCTAATAGCAAGCAGGCATTCCTCCCCTCCTCTCTGCAACCAGGACAATTATGGCTGCCACTAAAGCCCAGCATTGTGTTGAGACTAAGTAGATCACGTGACAACAGCGCTTCGCCTCAGCATTATCAAAGACATTAAGAGCTATTAACCTAAACAGTCGTTTGTTTGTTTTGCGTTTGGAGTTCGAAGCATCAGATGGATACACAACAACAACCCAAAGGCTATAGTCAAGAGACCTCAGGCTTCAAATATGGTGTTTAACATGTTGCTTAACGGTGGCTCATTTAGAAATGTTTATGTCATGTTATGATTATGTTTTATTTATTTATTTTTTATTGATATTATCCTTATTGTTGTTATTTAACTTCTTTATCGTCAGTGATGTTATTCTATTTTTTTTTTACTGTTTTTATTATCATTGACTATATTGATTTATCAGTAATTACTGTTTTCATTAGCATGATTCTCTCTCTCTCTCTTTCTCTCTTTCTCTCTCTCTCTCTCCCTCTTTTCTCTTTCTCCCACTTATCAGTAATTGCTGTTTTCATTAGCATGATTCTCTCTCTCTCTCTCTCTCTCTCTCTCTCTCTCTCTCCCTCCCACTCACTAAATTAATGCAAGTTATCATAATTGCAAATGTCAAATGCTGCAAAGTGGAACATGCTTGAGGATTCAGAATACAGATGATTTTTTAAAATACAAATGTCATGGTGAAAGCGTTGTCATAATCAGTCGCAAAATTAAATGGATAATGCAAATACATCCAAGCAAAAAATGAATAGATAGATTTAATTTTATGAATATGTAATTTATTGTTGATAGACGGTAGTTTGCGTATGCATATTGTATAAAATCATCTTCCATTATTATGATGATAATGATAATGATGATAACGATAGCAATACAAACACTAAAAATAATGATGAAAGTAGTAGTAATAGTAGTAATACTAGTAATGATGGTGGTGATCCTAACAATGGTACGGATGAAAATGATAAGTGATGATAATAATATTGATGGTTAGTATAATGATGATGATGATGATAATTATAATGATAAGAATAAAATTACAAACGGAAATGATATTGATAATAAAAATAATCATAATAATAAAGATAAGGGTGATAGTAATAAAGATAAAAACGATAATGATAAGAATTTTAACAATAATATGATGAAAATGATAAAGATAGCAACGATAGCGATCGTGATAACATTAATAACAATAAGGACAATAGTAGCAATAATAATGACACCACTACAAAAACAAATAAGAGTTTTACTAAGTGACAATAAAAATGCTAATGCTAAGGATAATAATGAAATATTAATAATACCACTAACAATGAAGATAATGATAATAATGATAATAATAATTAAAACAGCAGGGAATATGATAATGATAACTATGATAGTTGTGTCAATGATAACAATGATAATGATACCATCAACAAAAATGATGTAATAACAATCATATCAATGATAATAGTAATGGTATCAATAATAATAATGGTGATAGTGATAATAATAGTAATAATTATAGTAATAATAACGATAACAACAACAATTTTGATGATAATAACAGTAATAGTAATCCTATTGATGACAATAACAAAAATAATAATGACGATGATAATCATAATGATAATAATTATTATTATCAATATCATAATTTTAACAAAAACGACAATTACAATCATAATAGTTGCAATGATAATAATATAAAAAATGATAGTAACAACATTTACAGCAACAATTATAGCAATTGTAATAATGATGACAATGATGATAGTAAAGATAATGCTAATAAGTATAGTAATAACAATAACAACAATAGAAATAATGATATCAATACTAATAGCAATGATAATAATAAAAATAATGATATGATAATAATAATATTTTTTCCCTTACAGTTTGACACCGGATCGACGCCACACAGCGCTCAGCTCGGGTCGGAAGAGAGGCAGCGAGGGGCGCGTGTGGAGTAAGGCATCATTTTGGCCTCACCGTCACGGGAAACAGTTGCAGTTTCCGGTCATTAGTTACGTTCCCATCTCTTAATTTTCGAATATTTTCTGGGCCAGAGAAAAAATGAAGTTGGTAGTGATATAAAATTTCACGGAGAAAATAGGTGTGTATTTTTTTTTTTTTTTTTTTTTTTTGTATATCCCATGGCGAATAAATATTGTAAATGATATACTAATGAATTGATTAAGGATGTCATGCTTTAGTGCCAGATACAAGTTGCAAAAATGTTGCATGAACCATGTTTCATTTCTTTGACACATCTTAAATATGGAGAGAGACAAATGACTGATAAAGATATATAAAATGGCAAACGATAAGAATTATGAAATAAAATACTAATTATGTCAGCTAAATACATGTCACAGACCGAGTTCAATAATTGGCCACACTACATTCTGAGACTACACGTAAACTTGTTGATTAAGATCACCTAGATGTCCGAGTTAATTTAGACGTCATTTATCATTTCATAATTCTGTAAAATCAACTTTGATATCCTTTGCTTCGGAAATTAGTTTTTTTTTACTCAAAATGGATGATTATCTTTGAATCAGTTTGCGATCATGAGTCTATATTTGTAAATATAAAATGAACTGTAGGTTTACGACACTGCTCAGTATTGCAATGGCAAATGAATAGCTTTAATTCAAACGTGTCTTAACTCCAGCTATCAGACCCGAGGTAACAGGTTATATTATAATAACTACTACTATTACTACGGCTTACGATACAAATGATGATAATATTGAAGATAATATTCCTCCTCCTCATCATCATCATCACCATCACTCTCACACCATCATCATCATTATTATCATCATTACCATCATTATTATCATCATCAACAACGTCATCATCATCATCATCATTATCATTATTATCATCATCATCACCATCACTATCACCATCACCACCATCATCATCATCATCATTATTATCATCATAATCAACATCATTATCATCATCATCATATCAGTAATAAAAAAGAATACTACCACTAGCAATAATGCTAATAGAAAAGGTAAAAATGATAATGATGATAATAATAAAAGAACTAATGATAATGATACTGATAATCATAATGATAGTAATAATGATAAGGATGAAAATGATAATAATGAAAATGATAATGAGAATAATTAGAAGAAGAAAGAGAGGGAGAATGATAGTCATGATAATGGTAATGATATTGACAATGGTAACAATGATATCAAGAAGAGGGATAAATGCATGACATAACAAATAAAAAAAATATAGATCTACAACACCATAATGCTACGCTCATTAAAACATGCACACGCACACAAATAAAAAAAAGAAACGAAAAGAAATAAAGAAAGAAACATATCGCTCACCCAAACCAGCTCCCAAAACTCAGGCAACGTTACCAACGGGCACAGACGAAGTGAATTAAAACATTAATATTTAAATTCAAACGGGATGGAATTACAGCACTAAGGGGGGAATATTGCAAGGAATGTGTATAATTGGATGTATC
>BOPN01002462.1:0-2500 GCA_017312705.2 Penaeus japonicus
CATATATATGTATATATATACATGTATATATATATATATATACATACATTTATATATATATATATATATATATATATATATATATATATATATATATATATACATATATATACACACACACGCTCACACATACATATGTACACACATATTATATTACACATGTATATGTATGATAGTTTTTCTTCAACGACTTCATTTCATCTGGATTCAATAGTTGGCCGCCATAACATCAGCCTTTTTCCACGTAATGGTTAATCTAGGATCTTTTACGGCTGTTTGTGTGAATAAGGTGTCATGGCGTGGAAATGGCTTCTGTTTTTTATTTTTTTTAGAAATGTTGCGAAGGAAAGAGAGAGCGTGGGAGTAGTGAGAGGGAGGGAGTAGAAACGTGAGATGAAAATCAGAGCGAGAGGAAGAGAGAGAGGTGAGGGTGAGAGAAAGTGAAAGAAATAATCATCATTCTTGTTACTGACATTGTTATGATCATCATCCCTTTTATTATCATTGTCCTTATTATTATTGCCATTAGTATTTTTACCATTACTAAATCTACTCTTATTATCACAAGTACTACTACTATCTTTTGCTAAATATTTTTTTACGAGAACCGAGACTCAGAAGTCGAGGAAAATTAAAGAGAGAGAGAGAGAGAGAGAGAGAGAGAGAGAATCAGTTGGTCAGACACTCTCTCTCTCTTTCTTTCTCATCATCTACCTCTCTCTCCATTTCTATCGATTTATCTTTCTCTCTCTCCTCTCTCTCTCCTTCTCTCTCTCTCTCTCTCTCTCTCTCTTCTCTCTCTCTCTCTCTCTCTCTCTCTATATATATATATATATATATATATATATATATATATCTTTCTCATATGCACACATTACTCTCTCTCCAGCACACTACGCAACAATCTTTTGCCTTTCTCGACTGGATGAACTTCCCTTAAAACGGAGGCTATTATTTGAATACATTTGAACTTTCTGCCTATTCTTGCGGGAAAAGTGTAGTGCCATGTTAGGTCAGATGTCCTTTCGAGGTTTGGATATAAAGGACAAAGAGTATTCATATTTTATGCAGTTGCTTCACGGAGTTTCTTTCAATTTCAATGATGTATTGCCAACTTGATTATGATAATGATATTTATTAATATGACTTTTATTATTATCATTATGAATTTTATCATTTTTATTATAATTTTGATTTTTATCATTATTATTATAATTTTGATTATATTATCATTCTAATCATTATTATCATTTTTATCATCATAGTTATTATTATCACCATAGTTAAAATAAGGATGATTATTGCTATTATTGATATTATTACTATCATTATTATTTTGTTCTCGAAACGTCTCTCACCATCGCATTTGAGAAGTGGCACTGGGCACCATCCTGCATAAAGACCAACTCACTTAGGGTACAACACGTATATCTATAACATCACGATATTTGTTCCCATTGGTTACTGAGGTATCAATCTCTAAACGGACTGTGTCATTGCTAGAACTGATGGACCACACAAATATTATGTCCTTTATTTGACACAGTCTGCATTTTTTTTCGCTCACATGGGAATTACACTAAAACGAGGCGATCATCGTTTTATTTCTTCTATATTTTCGATCCAATTATCAATCCATACCTGAAATCACAGAACAAAATTAAGACGTGGAGTAAACAATTCCAACGATCCCAGGGCTTGAAACGACCTATTAGGGAAAAAAAAGTATCTTTGTGAGGCATTTAAAAGCTTGGTTACGTTCTTTCGGTAAAGAGATTCAATGGTATACGTGATTGAGTTACTTTACGTGTTGTATTTAAATTTTTACCTTGCTTCCAATCCTTTGCATTCCACAGGGCATGTTCCTAGGCCTTACCAACCACTTCATCTTCATTATAGCAGTCAACAAAGGCCTCTTCACTGGCCTGTAATCCCGATATCGCATCTCGTGTAACTGTTGACTGTCCTTAGGGAGACTTCAAAACAGGCTTCTCGGCTTCTATTGTAAATTCCTGTCGTCAGGCGTTGCTCCTTTCTGCGACAAGGCGTGTTCGCTGGTGATCCTGGCGTGGGCTGGAGTGACGTTTTCTTCCACAATTTCCTTTCCGATGAGACTTTATCATTACTGTTACTGTTATTAGTATCATTGCCGTAATTATTAATATCTTTATTGCTATTTCATTATTGTTATATTTATCATCATCATTATAGTGATCTGGCTTTACGCCACGAATTCCCTCACACGTGTTGGGACGCTGCCTTCTTTCCAGGGGTTTTGGATTTGGCAACGCCAGACCGATACCCCGATGGGCAGTCCTTCCCTCCTACCCTCGGACCTGAGCCACTCTGTATTCGAACCATGAGCGCGAGGAGACTGCTGCACCACGGTAGCCTCTACCATCATCATATTGATAATAAAAGTACCTTTAATAATAGTAGTAGTAGTAGTAATACTGTTAGTAAAAGTAATGAAGATAATGAATGATGATGATGATTAATG
>BOPN01002462.1:7500-27500 GCA_017312705.2 Penaeus japonicus
TATTCTTAAAGCAGACAGACAAAGGCACATCATCTTCAGTGGGTAATGCCGCGTGCACCCAGCAGAACGGAACAACGCGCTGTTGCAAGGCCGTATTGCGTGACACAACGTGTTTCGTGGTGTGGAAAATTTGGATTCGGAACCACATGTCGCATGGCGAGTATTCGCCTTGTCCTGTGATTGTTTGGGTGAGAATAGTATTAATTCAGATGTAAATATATTTTTTTCTCTGTACGTCTGAAGATCTCTTTTTTTGTCTATAAAACTAAATGAACACACACACACACACACATATAAGCAAACACAAACTCAAACACACACGCATATAAAAAAAGACCAACAACAAAATAACACAAACACATACACATAAAAAAGAACAACGACAAAAAACAAACAAACACACAAAAAAACTAGCAGGCCGTAGTTGCTGTAGCCAGGCTTTTTGGTATACAATTATTGCAAAGCCCGTCTACACGCTGCATAACCTCGCTCTGCAATATCCTTTGATCCAGCACCAAAAAAAGACAAATGGTGATACAGAAGCAAATCCTGGTGAGCAACATCAATAGTCACAGAGGTTATGAGGCCTAGTTTCTGTTCCGTAATGGTGTCGAAATGCATAAGCCGGTTCGTCGATTTCCTTAATGTTGCTTGAATGTGGAAGCACCGTCTTCCTCTTTGTCTTCCTTCCTTTTTTATCGCTTTCTGTTTTTCCTTCAGTTTATCGTTCTCTCTCTCTCTCTCTCTCTGTGCCACATGGCGATATAAGAGCATCACGTGGTTCCCTACATGGTGACCATGCGGAGGAAGATAAGCGAATTAGAAAACTATTGTAAGCCCAGACCGTGTAAGGTCAAGGGTATAGATATGACCCTTTCCTCCATGGCCAAAGTTAGCCCTCACCCAATCCTGCCAGATAGATTTCCTTGCTTTTCCCAATTTACTCAGTATTTTTACTCGGTCTATTGATAACTGCAAGGTATCTGTCTCCCAGCCTCGTCAGCCCTGCTAATGTTACTTGCAATTGACTAGCGAATTGATAGACGGTTCTGTCAAGCCACCGTAGTTAGCCCCGACCTTGACCAGACTTATATATCAATTTGCACCCTTGATTGATTGCCAGATCATTGCTTGATCAACAGGCTCTGAATACCGGTGTAGCTTCGGCGATAATCACCCTTATTCAGAGCCCACTAATCACACTCTCTTTTGATCTCTGTTACTCCCTCTGCACTTCCTACTACTTCCTGTACTCTCCCTTGGCCTACGAGATCCCCCCTGTGGGGTCTGGTATTCGCCTGGGGGAGGACTGCAGCCCCAGTCCCTTTGTAGCAGTTTGAGACCAGGGAGCAGTACCACGTACAAAGCCCCAAGACTCTCGAGGTACCGGAGAACTCCGCCGGCACATCCTCAGAGTGAGCCGGGTTGCAGGCCAATAGGAATCAGGGAAACGCAGGTCTCCATAAACCTGCACCTCTATAGTGCGTAGGGATAGGGTTAGGTCCTTGCAAAGGGTCCCCACTGATCCGACAGGAACACTCGCACTTCCCTTTGCTGGGGGATGATGAGTTTACAATTCCTGCCACCCCCTTGCATCAGTGGCATAGGTCACGTGTTTACCACCCTGGCCTCTATCTTCATGTCACCATAAGGATAAAGGTTCGACCAGCCAACGGGCGACCCTTCCCTGCTAGGAGGGAAGCCCTGTTGCAGGCTCTTTTTGATGCCGAGGTGAGGACTCTGACTATGCTCAGAATGTCGAGCTAACAACCACTCTTACAGAGAATGTAAGTCAGAGGCAAAGAGATGCCTAAACTGTGGGGAGGGACACCGCACCTTTGTGAACTCCTGCCCCATGAGGAAAGAGGCAATGAGGAAGACGAGAGAGGAGGTGAATAAGAAGGAGGAGAAAAAAGAAATTCCAATTAAAAAAGTGGCCGTTTGTTCGGCCAAACAAACCACTGCCGCCACCCAGAATGCTTGGCTGAAGCCACTGATGAAAGAGATAAAGGAGGAGGAGAAAAAAGAACCCAGTAGCATTCTAAAGCTACCAGACAACCTCTCTGTAGGTGTCATGATCGCTATAATCCACGGCCACCTCCATAACATCATGGAGCCAGGCCTCGGATTCCGCCACCATGTCCATAAGGATTTTTAAGATAACAACCTGCCAAAACTTGACCTGGGTAACAGGGACTCATGGGGGATTTTCAAGGTACTTCCACCTCACTCACTAAACACCACCACAAAAACCACCATCACCACATCCATTGCCTCACCACAATGCACTCAGCCACGCACACTAACACCACAACAGTGTCTCAGCCTTCAGGACGAGCCAGAGACAGAACTCTTCACTACACCACAAATGAAACCAACACCCACACCACGCCCAACACCAAACACAACACCACGCCCAACACCCCAGAACACACCCACTCCTACACCTACTCAGTCACCTTCACGACCCAACACCCAAAAACAAACAAGCACGCAAGCTGACGCTCCACCAAAACAACAGTAAACACAGTCAGTGAAACCCAAAACAACATTCACCACTCGTAAACAAACAGATGACCTCACAGACACGGAGATCGCTGACCACTCCCAGCGTCACCGGGATGGTTACGACCTCCAGCCACAAACATACGGCATCCGTCTGTTTGCAACGGAGCCAGGACGCTACAAACACCTAAACAAACAACAAATCGCACACGAAATCACATGAGGCACCATAAAGTGGATATACACTAACCCCACATACAAAAACTACATACATGAACAAAAGATTACAGAACAGGAAACATCCACCTACACCCTGACATGATAGAAAAATTAAAACAACACAAATGCGAACAATTGCCCAACGGCTGGTACAAAACATCCAAGTAACACAATGGCTGGATCACACACCACTTACACGTCACTACCCTCACGCCTTACACTCATTCATCACAACGTACTCACCTGGACACTAAACAGAAAAACCGAACTCGATCCTGACATCATCCTCATTGACACAACACAGCCACCACTCCAGACATAGTTCTCGCTAACACACATGCAAACCTAAATCACCACATCATAACAGGCGATGCCACATCCAGTGATCACCTCCCCATGATCTTAACACTCTCCACAAATCCAATCATGGTTCCTACACCTCGCCGAGAGAATTTAAAACAAGCAAACTGGGAAGGGTACAAACAAGCACTTTTACACACACGCACTCCTGATCTCGAGGGAACCCTCACTCACAGCATAGATAACCACCTCAACCAGTGGTACGCAGACATAAACACTGCCTGTGCGGCGAACATTCCCAAAACAACATTCAAAACACTCATACACTACCGAGAAACACCGCCCGAAAACACTGAAAATACTATACAAACATCTTAGTGATCTTGCTGATACACAGGGATGGGACACTCAGCCGTATTCTAAATCCCTAAGCGTTCCGTATACATTCTAGAAGCGCGGGTTTGTGTCAAAAGTGTGGCAAAAGCGTGGAAAGTATTGGAACAATCGTGGAAACTCCGTGACAAGGGGGTAGGCTTGTCACGATAGTTACAAGGGTGAAAAAAAATCATATTTTTACTGTACTTTTTCTTACCAATACTTCATATGAGCATACTACGTTTGGAAAGTAATATCTATATTGGATATATTAGGCATCATTGTCCTAGACTTGGATTACAAACCCTTTTAGGAAAACATGGATTCTCTGCTGATTTTGAGTTTGTTTACCTTTTGGCGGACTTTTCGAAAGAGAGTGAAGTTAAATGAATGGTAAAAGTAGTCAGGAATGTAAAGTTAAAGTATATAAGTATATGAATTATGTATACATTAAATCTACATATATGATATATTAAAGATATGCATATATGTACAGTATATACAGAAACAAAATAAGGGAGATCTATTCATAAACACACATCCCTCTCATCCCGTTTGTTTGGATCAAGCGTAGAGTGAATTACCAACGGCGCGTTCGTGAAATGGTTGTCAATTCTCTAACTAGGAACAGGTACAACGACTGATTCATACCAAAATTGTACTATCTTTCGTTAGTGCTACTTATGATTTTAGTTTCTCTCATGAATTTGCCATTCATCTGAAACATGTTAACTTTGGAATGGTTGGTAAACCTGAAGTAGCTGACACAAACATGCCACGCTTTTGCATACCAGATTACCGCGTTCGTGACATGAACACGACATGGACACAACATGAACATGACATGGCCGTGACATGCAGAAAACGTCCAAGAATGCGGCTGACTATCTTACGCGCATGATACAGAGAAATTCAAATACAACTCACCAACAAAACAAATTACATGAATAAACAACACTGGGAATTACTTACGCGAAAACTATGCAACAACAAAGATCCCAAAGATTTCTGGAGGAGATCCAGAAAACTTATGGGAACGAACAGACAGACTGCAACATTCCTCTACAACACAAATAGACAAAAGATTGACACAGCAGAGGGGATGGAAGCTGTCCACCGGGAGTTCTGGCAACAGAACTTCCAAATCTCCCCTGCTGAGAACGCAACATTCGACCCCGTCACAGTGACCGAGGTCACAAATACACTACAACACCTGCAACACTTAATTCTCCCATCACCAACAATCACACTCGACACTCTCTCACCTGACAACCCTCTCTCTCACCCTATCACACCAGGAGACATGAGATACGCTCACATGCGCTCAAAAGACACTACACTAGGAGCTAGTAACATAATCAAACTTCTCATGCAACATTTACCTCCTAATATGTTCAGCAGACTACGCCAAATCTTCAACGCATGCTTAGCAACAGGATATTTCCCTGACAGGTTTAAACAAGCTTCACTTGTATTAATACTAAAGTCAGGGAAACCACCTCACGAGGTTACGAGTTTCAGGCCTATTTCCTTGCTAGAAACTCCCGGGAAGATGTTTGAGAGGATCCTTTCACATAGACTTAAAGCACACCTTGAAAACAACAATCTACACAACAGTAGGCAACACGGCTTTCGCCCACATAGGGGGACTGACAGCGCTATCGTCCTCGCTTAGGAGGAGATCGCTCTCAGTCGCTAACAAGCACCAAACTAACAACATACTACGAGACGTCACCAAGGCCTTTGGTAAGGTCTGGCAGGACGGCCTCAAATACAAAATAACACAATTACAACTTCCTCAACACTTCACACGCCTCTTATGCAACTTCCTGGACCACAGGACTGCCAACATTCGCCTTGGTTCATACCTCGGCCCCCCTATCTACCCTAGAAGTGGAGTGCCACAAGGGAGCGTTCTCTAGCCAACCCTCTACAGGTATATCCTGTATACAGACGATATGCCACAGCCAGCACCCTTCAGTAACTACATAGCATACGCAGACGACATCACACAAATCATCTCACATCCATCCAAATCCAAAAACAATGAAAGCAGCCACACAAACAGCGATCAACACTATCAACACTTACGAAAACAAATGGAAAATACAAACAAACCACTCATCACACTAAACAGGACAAACATACCATACGCACAACCGAGTAACATAGTTAGGCTTACACTTTAATAAAAACGGCATTTTCACGGCCGCACAACACCGCACGAAACAAGCACGCACCTCCTACGCTTGAGGAGGTTCTAAGCAATGCCTCTCACCCACACAAAGCTCAGACTCTACAAAACAATCGTAAGACCCATACTCGAGTACACGCCCATTCCTGATTACAATCTCTACATTCCAAAATCCAAGACACTATACAAGAACAGAGCACTATACTGGATAAACAACACAAGCCGAAGTGACACAGTACCAGAATATCCGCACAATCACTCCGCAGATCCGAGCCACTTAACACACGCTTACACACACGAAGCAAGCGAGCCTGGGATCGCATACAACACTTAGAAAACACAAACTATGACGACATATTCCAAAAACACTTGGCTACACAGACCAACCACTCGTGAGTGGCCCGGAACCTACGCTCGCCCCATGAAGATTCCCCAGACCCGATTTACACCCGCCGTTAATGTCCCGAGGGAGAGCTTTTTGGTACAGAGCAAGTGCGGGCCAGCGAACGCTCTCTCCCCCGGCAATGTTCTGTTTACTTCGTTTATTTTCATTCCTTAATTTTTTCGTTCTGTTAATCTTTATTAATTACTATGTATAAGTGCCACGTTACGACCATAAAATGTAAGCTGCATTCGCGGGGAAAGGCCTCGGACCCGCGCCCACCCGCCCACGCGCGAGTGACGCTGATCGAAGGTGTTTCGCCCGCGAGTCAACGAAAAAGATCTGACACCGCAGCCTAATATAACGTAGCATTTAAAAATGTACCGTTTTCTATGCAAGGTGGGAAGCACTCAACTCACGCCCCGCCCACCACGAGTGAAGCGGCGAGAGAAACGCTCCCCATCACCCATCTTCGCCCAGTTTCTAAATGTTTCGCTGACTTTATCAACAACAGCGTGTTGCACCCATGTAAACCAAACGACAGCCCTTAAGGGCAGGGAGAAGCCCCAGGTCAGCACACGACGTGATGCATGCGTGTCTCTTTAATCGGGGATATCTTCCACCAACACCATAACCTGGGCTGCACAATACCTATGCCTTGATCAAGCTATGGTGATCGGCAGAGAGTTCTATGTTTATGTTCTCTCGTTATTTCGTTATGTTTTGTTCTTTCATTCATTTTATTCATTTTATGTTTACTATCATACCAATTCTCACCCAGTAACCATACTCCCTTCGTTCACACCTCACTCACCATATACCACCTCGTCATCACAAACCATCAATCACCATACAAGCCTCACCTCACCTCTCTTCTCCCCCCCCTCACCTACCACCCCTAAACTCTTCAATGCCGCTGCTCACACACCGCTCCTCCTCCTCCCTCCTCACCGTCACTCAACATTCATCATTTCCATCTATCTCTCATTACTCATCCACATGTTTTTTCACCATCTATCCACTCAGCCAAAACATCCACGGCACCGAGAAATATCAGACCACGTATTTACTGTCTATTCATGCTCATATTACATGTTATATTTCCCTCACCACCCTCGCCGCCGCTGCACGCCGCCTACCACCTCCTCATTCCCGTTCATTCCATTCATACATTCATTCTCATGCGCCACATCCCTAGTCTCGCATTTATTTCTTCACTCCTTGTTATTTGTTCACTTCCGTTATTATTTGTTTTCTGTTATTATTTGCTTCCTATTATGGTTTACAAAAAGGGCACGAATATAACCCTTTTGATTATGTACTACTTGTCTAAGTTAAAAAAAAAAAAGAGTATGAAAACCTTGAAACACACTGGGGGCACCATAACCAGGATCTGCTCGGCGGCAGTCGAAGAAAAGGAGTCTCACCTGCACGGTTTCATCACGGGGTTTCCCCTACGGCGCGGACAATAGCAGGCGATAAAAAAAAAAAAAATTATAAGGTCGTGTTAATACGTTTATATGTTATATGTTTCTGTTGTGTTCTATATGTATTTGTTTCGTTTCGTTTAGTTGTGCGCTTAGTCACCCACCTACTACTCACACCCCCTCCCGTCTCCTCCACATCACCATCCCCTCGGCTCCTTCGCCACCCCCTCGCCTTCCTCGCTCCCTCGCCACCTCAGCTTCACTCCCCCTCTCCCGCTCCTTCACCAACTTGTGTTTATTTTTCGTTTGTTGATCGCATATAATATTATTTCTTATTTACATGCTCCATTTTATTTGCGTAAGGTTGTTATCTTTTATATTGAATAATTTATAGCATTTAGATACTATGTTTCAAAATCAAAACAAACAAACAAAAAGAAAAGAGCCACCCCCCAATGAACCGCCCCGTAGCTCCCAGGATCTGCTCGGTGGCAGTCGAGGGTCTCACCTGCACAAAGTCCGCATCACGGGGATTCCCCCCACGACGCGGACAATAGCTGGCGATAAAAAAAAAAAAAAAAAAAATCATATAGATAATAGCTAGTTTCTATTAGCTTTTATTTATTTTATTATGTACTTACATATATACATAAGTATTTATCCACGCTGCTGACATCTGCCGAGGAACTGAAGTGCCGGACCCGCCAACCACAACTACGACCCCCCAACCCCCAGCAACCCCCCACACCATCTGATGTGACATCAAACCACCAAGCAAGGGGTTTTGCCCCCCTACTTTTACCTCCTACTTATTTCCTTTTACAGGCATAGCGCCTCAGCTTTTCTTCCCCTTCATACCCTAAGGCCTCTCTTCTCCCTTTACTCCCGATTCCGATTCCGATTCTTCGGCACTTTGAAGCTTTTCCCATACTCGTTTTGCGAGTGTGTGTATTCTTACATTCATGGACTGGATGTTGAAGTGTGTATGTAACACTTCGGCAGAAGGTATGTTTGGATATTGTACTCCTGCTGCCCATATATGGGCTTTGTTTTGTACAGCCTGGACTGTTAACATTTGTGAATTAGACAGAGCTTTCATAAGGACTGGGGGGTACTCCATAATGGGCCTTATGAGGGACTTGTATAACTGTATCTTTGTTCTTTCGGTGTAGCCGCTGAATCTCTTGCATTTTTACAATTGTATTTTGGCCATCTTGACCCTCTCCTTCACATGAGTGTTTATCCCTCTGTTCGTCATTCTCAGGCCGAGCATCTTCCCTTTTTGTGTAAAGGGTACTTCAGTGTTATTGAGGGGCTAATTTGGCGGCTGCAATCATTTCGAATTTCATAGTATTCGTCTTGATCTTCCACTGATGTTCAAATTCGTTGATATATTTAATAGTGTTATGGGTTTGGAGTGTCATGACTATTTTGGATTTGCTCTGGTGAGTCACTATTTGGGTGATATCTGCATATGCTACATAGTTGTGATGTTGGGTTGTTGGTGGCAGGTTTGTTGTATACAGAATGTACAGTGAAGCAGACAATACACTCCCCTCTGGGACTCCACTAAGGAGGCTTATCGGCTCTCCAAGATGTTCTCCAAGCCTTATCTGAGCCGATCTACCGGTTAGAAAGCTGCTGAGGGTTTTTGTTATGATGTCTGGCAGCTGAATGTCTATCAGACGGTGTTTTAGTCCATTGTGCCAGACTTTGTTGAAGGCTTTAGATACGTCTCTTAATATTATGTTGCACTGCTGTTGGCATACTAGTGCATTTGCGATTCATTCATAGGCAACTGCTATTGCAGTTATTGTGCCTCTACTTTTACTGAACCCATACTTGTTTTCGTTGATGGTGTTTCTTTCCTCAATGTATGCAAGCAGCCGCTGATTTAGGACTGAGATCTGTTTTGTATATTTTGCTCTTTTCAGGTGATTTGTTTTTTAATTTCGTTATGACAGCCTTGACGACATTATCTGTTATTGCTGTTAATAGATTATTGTCACCAGACAATCTGTTAGTATTTATATTTTGGTATGGCACGAGTTTGTAACGGAATCATGCTATGTCTCTTAGGATTGTTTCTTCGAATTGTCCACTGAATTGTTGATTTTCTTCAGCTGTTATTCTGAAAGCTTTCATCCAGTATTTATTGTGAATTTTTTTCTGTCTACAGTGTCGAAGATTTTGTTATTTTGTGGGTCGTATATGTATGGGCAATGGGTGTCGTTGTTTCCCATCAGCCTTTGCAACTTCCTCCAGAATGTTGCAGGGTCTCTGGTATGTGTTGCCAATTCTCCGGTAAGTCTTTCCCATCTTTGTTGTGTTAGCTGTTTTGTTTGCTCTCTGATGGTTGCTTGTAAGAGTCTATACTGTCTCCTTCTGTCTACATTCCACCCATGTCTTTCGGCCTGTATCTTCAGGGTGTGGTATTCCATTTTACTGTTATTTAATTGGGCGTTTGTTTGGTAGTGCGGTATTGTTCTGTAGTGTTTTAGAGGGATGCTACGTTCTTTTGCACGCTTTATCTCTTCCAACTAGGACACCGTTGCCGAGTCTATTTCTTTATGGTGTTTGTTTTGTAGTTGTGGAGTTGGGGTGTTACAGAGGATATTTTGGTACATATCCCAGTCAGCACTCCTGCAGTCCGATTGAGGAGGCGTTGGTATCATAATCGGAGACATCGAAAGCGTGAGTTGATTCGGGAGGTGATCGCTTGTAGTTGCGTCACCTGGTGTCATGTGCGTGCTTATGGTGCCGTGTTTATATGTGATGGCTATGTCGGGATTTGATGCAGAGTTATTTGTGATAAAGGTCGGGAATTGTGGTCCAATTATTGTTGCTTGTCCATGGTTGACATAGTTGGCAAGTCTATTTCCCACCTGATTGTTGTTGTTGCCAAGGTTTCTGTGCCGAGCGTTGAGGTGTACTATTATGTACACAGGTTTATTGGTTCTTAATAGGCGCATTATATCGGCCTCTGGCATGTATGGCCTTCTTGGCGGAAGGTAAGCAGTTGATATTATTGGGCCAGTGTCAGTATCTATATCAACTCCCAGGAACTCTGCATGAAAGTCGTCAATTGTTCTGTGTGATAAGTTCTTTTTAATTGCTATGGCGACTCCAACACTTCGTTCTCCTGTTTTGTTGGCCTGGTATTTGTTGTATTGAAATATTTTTATCCGGTCTGTGTCTTTGAGACCATGGCTGTTTATGGGTCAAATATTGTGTACGTATTTATTAGCTCCTTTGCTCTTTCCTTGCTCCAGTGGAGGACATTGTGTTGTAATATGCGGACCCTTGTCATGTTAGTATTACTTTTTGGCACTCTCTTCTGGTCTCTCTCTTATTTCTTCGTATCCATTTCTGATTTTATTAATGTTCCTCCGCTCTTCAATCATGCTCGGTGAGATTTCGATGTCTCCTTGTCAGAGATGTTTTTAGGATTTTCATGTCCTGCTCTGGAGTGTGGAATGCAGGGTTGCTGTACGTGTATTTAATCGTCCCTTTTCTTATTTCTTCCCCAATGGCCTTTCGACTACTTTGTTGATGTTTTTTTGTCTCGTATGCGTACAATTGGAGGCCTAGTGTTTTTGGTTCCGACGGTATTCCATCTGGGAGCGATTTTGTTGCTTGCTCTTGTGGGAGAGCTTCTGCTTGTTGTGTCTGTCTCTCTTCTGTTGTTACTTTGCTTTTAGGCTGCTTTGTCTTCTTATTTGTGGTGACGACCTTTGTTTAGTTGTAAGGTATGTTGGTTGAACAGGTGGTAGATAAGATAGCTGTTGTGGTTCTGTTTTGCTGACCGTTAATTCCTGTTCTTCCATACCTTCATGTTCGCTTAAGAGCCTGTCGTGCTGATCGAGAGCTTGGAAGTGCGACATTATGCTCTCTTGAGATGATGCAGCTTCCCTGCTTGCGTGGGCATTGTGATGGTGGAGGAGCAATGACCCTCAGGATGCCTTCAGAATCGACATCTGATTCCAGTCTTACCACTGGAAGGCCTGCTCTCCTTAACCCATTATTTGCTACTTCGTTGTAGTCGCTGCCAGGCTTTTTGAGACACGTCAGGTGGGCGTTAATTAATACCGTGAGGATCTCAAGAGAGGCGTTGTTTGGCAGCTGTATAATTGGTTGTGGTGGTGCAGGGGTGTCCTCGTTTATTGAATTTATTATTGTTTTATTTTGTGGTTGTGAGAGTATGGTTTATAGCCGCCTTTGCTACAGCACTGTATGTTCTGTTTTCCCTGACCATTGCCTTTTCATTCCTCTGCTCTTCGGTTTCTTTTATGACTGTCTTTCAGGGCACTTGTTTGCGAGGGTTCGTTGATTGCCACCGCATCGAACGTATTTTTTCTCGTCTCTATTTCACTCTGTGTAGATGTGGCCTGTTTCTCCACACTCTTAGCAGTACTTTGTGCTTTTGTTTGGGCATCTGCTTTTATTGTGGGTATAATTGTAGCAGTGCATGCATTGATTAATCGCCGCGAATCTCTCGAATTCTATCTGTCTTGGTGTAATCGAAAAAGAGAATATTCTGAGACCTGTTTCCTTTATCTTGTTGGCGCTGTTGATTGCATTTAGCCGTACTTTTATGTAATTGACATTTGTTATAATATAGACATTTTTACCTTAGTGTTGTTTGTCCTTTCAATCTCATTGGCAATTTCTGTACGGTCCTTTTTCATTATGCTTTCGTCGACTCCCTTTAGAACTAGGGTGGCATACCTTTTGCTGTAGCTCGCGTTTGGTGTCGTCATCAAAGATCTCTCTTTTGTCTTGCTGGGTCTCTACTTGAGCGTATACGTCTGGGCTTGGATGCAGTCTGGTCAGGATGATATCTCTGCTTGCTAAGATCCTGGAGATAGACTCAGACAAAGTCCCCCTGACCTTTAGTCGAACTCTTGGCATGGTTATTGGTACATATTAGTTATAATTATACAATAGAAAAATCTTGCCTAGCCTTGACAATAAGTTAGGGTGATTACAAATCTCCCCAGCAGAAGCTTGAGATCTGCCAGTCGTAGAGATGGTCAATCCCTTAATGTTGAGCCACCCTTTTCAGGGACCTACCCCTATCCCTACTCGAAGTGGGGGGCTTATGGAGGGCTCCTCCTTTGTCCCATTCCTACGCCCACCCTCCTGCCTGGCAGGGTGACGCAGACCCATCATGTGCCAGGGGAATTGTGGCTTGGCACGTGGAGGCACTCCCTGGTCCCAAGCCTGCTACAAGGGGGACTGGGGCTGTGCTCCTTGTCTGGATGAATGAAGGGGATGTCACCCCTGCAGGTCCTTCCAAGTGCCAGAGAAAAGGAGTAGTGAGTAAGAGAGAAAGTGAACAAAAAGTCAGCACTGACAATTTATCCCGTCAACGGTAAGCTGACAGGCGCCGAGGAAGGGAGATATAAGTTGCCAGAGTAGTGTTCAGGCTGGAGGGCACCAACTGTCAGGGAAGGCCTAGCCAGGGTCGTGGTAAGCCACGATTACCTGGCGGACATCTCTGTGCAGTGAGTTCGTCAAACAATCTCGAAGATGCTGGTGTTGAACAGGTACTGCTTGCTATAAGCGTCACTCTCTTGACGTGAGTGGCGCCTGTGCTCGCTGGTAAGGTGCAGGTAAGATAGGTGAGGTGGCTATAATCGTCACCCCCTTGGCGTGACCTGACTCAGCGATCGTCATGAGTGATTCAGGTGGGTTGCTGCTGCTGTGCTGCTTTGCTGCTGTCCTGTTGAAGTCTCTCGGTCCTCTGGTCATGCTCTCCCTGTCTCCTCAGATTGAAGAGATCTGAATTCGTATGAATACGAATACGAAAGAAAAGAAGAGAATCAGATTCTCGAAAAGAAGAGGAGAAAGGAAGAGATAAGATAATAGCTAGCTACCTAAAATGAAATAATAGTAAGAGGTAAGAAAGGTGGGGGCATAACCCCTTGCTGGTCATAAAATTTCTTCGTTGCACGTATGCCTTTTGAGATTTTTTTTTTTTTATGTTTGTTTGGTGGTCGGAATGGCCCCGGTGGTGGAGGTGAAGGGCAGGCTAAATCTTGTTTAGTACCGCTTCTTGTGTGGTGATACCCATCTGTTATAAATATTGTTGCACTTATACATAATTCATATGTATACAAGTAGAATAAAAGTATACAGTTAAACACCCACACTCGTGTTCTTTACGTAATTACACTTATATGTACAAGCGAACTTATATATGATTAATAATTTTTTTTTTTTTATGATAATTACACATACGTGCAAGTGAACTCATATATGCACATACACCATACATCTTTTTTTATGTACACAAATGTGAACACGACCCGTGTGTGCACATGTTCCGGCTTTTCTTATGTTAACAGCTTTTTATTTCTCTTCATTCCAGGTCTTCTGTGGGAGATGAAAACCAGGAGGTAGTCGTCCGAGCCAGCATCTCTGCGCGTTTTCAGGTTTGTTATATTTAGTATTAGTTTACGGTTGTAGTTGTGCACCCACATGCATGAGATTCTGTTTAAATATTTATACGCGATAGTAGAGTGTATTGGCTGTTATGTTTTTGGTGTAGTTACCTGCAGTACATGTTCCTGATAATAGCGTACTTCGTCAGATCTATTTTCGGCGTAGTGTCCCTTGGATGATAGTATGCTTCAGGTGTTTTCCAGGTTAATTGGTTGTGATAGTTTCTGTACCTTAGTCTGCTTGGCTGCTACCCTCACCAGCTACTGGCAATTACCTGATGGGGGGTCTACAGCCTCGCAGGTTTTAGTCCAGCCCCCTCTCCCTCTTTCTGAACTCCCAGGAGGAGAGAAGGAGAGGATGGGGGGACCTGTCTGTTGTCTTAGAAGAGCAACCTGGGGGTTGTCCTATTTGAAGTAGCTATCTGTTGGTTCTAGATTATATAGGGTCTGGGGGGAGTTGACTTACTCTAGTGAGACTTCTCGGCCACCATTTGTGATCACCCTCGGTGCTGTTGTGGGTGATCCTAATATTTTCGTAATTTATGTCTTCCTGATATTCTAGTCAATCCCAGATTGATGGTTGATGTATAAATGATGTAGAGGGTAGGTGAGAGGATGCTTCCTTGAGGAACTCCGCATTGTAATGAGAACTCTGGTCCTAAGAAATACCCTACCCTTAGTCTGGCCTTTCTGCTTCTCAGGAAATTGTGCAGAATTTTAATTAATGGTGTGGGGAGGTCTAGAGCGAGGAGTCGATGTGTTAGACCAGGGTGCCAGACTTTGTCGAATGCCTTGGCGACGTCTCTTAACACAAGGTTAGCTTGTTTTTTGTTGGCCAAAGCTAATCATATGTGATGGCGATAGCGCTGGTAGTTCCCCCAGCCTCTCGGAAACCATATTGTCGTGGATTGAGGAGAGAGTTGTTCTCGAGATATGCTCCTAATCTGCAGTTTAAGATTTTCTCGAGGATCTTATCCGGCACTTCTAGTAGGGAGATGGGTCGGAAGTTCTCCGGTCTGTTGGGTGGCTTTCCTCCTTTAGGGATCAGGGTAATCACTGCAGTTTTTAGTGGGTTTGGGAAGTGGCCACAGGCTAAAGAAGCATTGAAAATGGTTGTGAGACGATTTATCATTGATGGCGGTAAATTAATCATCTCGGGTTTTTTTATTTGGGTTAGCCCTGGTGCTTTGTTTTTAGTACATTTAATTGCGTTGGAGACCTCTTCAGATGTTATAGGACTGATCAGTGGGTTTCCGTTAGTTAGGTTCCTCAGGTCTACAGTTGGATCTGTGTTGATCCTGTCCGCCTGTTGTGTCAGTTCCTCGTTTACTCTTTCTTCTGTTTCCTGGTCAAACAGTTGGTTGTCCGCATCAGAGATTCTGAATATGTTGCTCCAGTATGTTCGATGTATCAGTTCTTTTTCTGTGTCCATATGGTGTTTGTTTCCCTGGTGGTCAAAGAGATATGGACTGTGTTTGACGTCATTACCCATTAAAGTTTTTAGGCGTCTCCAAAATTCTTTTGGATCTTTTGAGCTGGCAGATAGTTGTGTGGTGAGTTCTGCCCACTTACGGTCGTTTTCTGCTCGACATGTTTCTATTAGTTGTTCTCTGATACGACTGTATTGCTGCCTAAGATCTTGGGTCCAGCCCCGGAGGTTTGCCATATTCCTAATTTCATGATACATCGTCTGGAGGAGCCGTGATTCTAGTGAACTTCTGGGGTGCGGAATGATTTTATGAGTCTGCATAGGGATGCAGATTTGTTTTCCGTCTAGAATGTCTTGTATCCATTTTGCCATTTCTTGGTCGATCTCAATTGGGGACTTCCTGTCTAGGTCAATAGGAGGCTTATCTACAAGCAGTTCTTTGTATCTGCTCCAATCTGTGTGATTGTAGTGTAGAGTAACGTAATTTCTTACGCGAACGCTATGGGTTCGCCCGTATGCGAACGGGTGACGGGTGCCTCATGTCCCTGTTCTTTTCCTTTTTTCATACTCCCCCGCCACGCCCTTTGGCGACGCCCTTCGGGGCGCTTTGTCAAACGCCCCACCTCCAGGAGTATTTTAGGCTGTGGAAAGGAGGAGCACCCAATCCAAGCACAAACGACCTGTAACGTAATCCCTAGTTGGCAACTCCGTCATGTCGGGGTCTCCAAGACCGCCATCTTTGAGTAGTGGAGGAGGTTTCAAGACAGAAGGTTGTGTGCTTGGGTTGGGCAGGAGTGTGTTTTTACCTCGTGTTCTTGTTTTAAAGTAAGTTTTATTCTACTACATGCCTGTTCTGTACTCCCTTGTTTCTATACATGTAGTAGCTTGTGCTTGACAAATAAATGTAAAGTAAAAAATTTTAGCATCTCAGTCAGTTGCCTTTATGCCGTCCCGGTTTTCCCTCTTGCCCTTCCACGGCTTCCTGCTGCAGAAGGCTCCTCTACAGCTCCTGTAGGAGGGTGAGTGCCCCACAAACCCACTACAGTAGTCTGGTCTTGGAGTGGTTGGGATTAGGATGTGGTTAGTCGAGATGTCTAGTATGACTGGTGAATGATCACTTGTGGTGAGATTACCGGGTGTGATGTGATAATTAAAATGGCTGTATCTGTTACACAGAATGATGTCAGGGCTCGTGGCAGAGTTGCGTCGTATTAAGGTCGGGAAGTCTGGCCCAAGGTGTCGCACCCTGTTGTCTGCCATTAGCCTGATGATACTCGTTCCGACGGTGTTGTTATCGGAATTCCTTAGGGTTCTGTGTCGGGCGTTTAGATCACCCAAAATATACGTTGGGATGCGGCGTCTGAGTAATCGAAGAATGTCTGGGTACGGTAAAAAGGGTCGACGTGGTGGTAGGTATCCAGTTGCCAGAACCACAGGCCCTCTGGGTGTGTCAATCTCGACTGCCAGGAACTCCTGGTCAAAGTCGTCTATGATTCTGTGTTCGACACCTCTTTTTACTGCTAGAGCAACTCCGTCAGCTCTTTCTCCAGATCTATTCCTTTGATATACATTGTAAGGAAATATTTTAATTCTGTTCTCATTGGTTATGCCATGGCTGTTAATAAGGATTATGTCAGGTTTGTGTGTAGCATAAACGTTACAGAGTTCATTTTTCCTAGATGGCCAGTGCAGTACGTTATGTTGCAATACTCTGAGATACATTATCTAGCAGTTTTTGATGATGGCTGCATCATATCGGAGTATTCGTTCCTGATCCCCTTCAATTTGTGTCTACCAATGACCATTTTACCGTGAACTTCTATAGCTCCAGCTTCTAATTGCCTTTTTATTTTTTCCTCTTTGTTTATAAAGAGTCTATTAGTGAAGAGGAATTTGATGTTCCCGGCCTTGACCTCTTTGCCGATCATCACTTTGTCGTAAGTTAGGTATTTCTTTGGGTCATGGGCGTAAAGCTGTAAGCCCAAATCGTCTGGATTGGCTGGGATGCCGCCGTTATTGATCTTTGTTACGGGTTTAGCTTTCCTCTGCTCTGTACTTGTGGGAAGATTGATCTCCAGTTCTTCCTCCTGTGCAGTGGTCTCTGTCTCCATGGTGATGATTGCTGCGTTTAGAGCATGTATGTGAGTGCTCACTAGTTGTGCTGGCTGTCGAAATGGATGGACGTTTTGTTTTTGGGTGCACTGATACCTTTTCTCTGGCTTGTTGAGACGGTTTGGTCCTTTGCTCAGATGTCTGAGGAGGAATAACCTGAAAGATTGCAGCTGAATCAGCGTCATTTGGGACCTCAACCTGTTAGCCAGATGAGTGTTATTCAGTACAAGTACTTTAAAGGAGAGGTCATTGGGAAGGGTTATGATCTGTTTAGTGTTGATCTCTTTGAGTGCTGCATCAGCTGCTTTCTTTGCTACCGTGTTGTATGGAAGATCTTTATTTTTTTTTTTTTTTTTTGCTTTTGGTCAACTTGTCTTCCAGTTTTTTTTTATGATATCCTTCCTGACCTTACATTTTGCTGACAATGTTCTGTGATTTTCACCACAGTTCAAGCATCTTTGTTTGGTCTTGTTAGGGCACATTCGCTGCAGATTTTATCTGGTGTTGGGCAGGCGTTCTTAACCCACTTACGACAGGGGCATTCCAGCCTTGAATGTCCCAATGCTGGGGCGTTCAAATTATTAGGACTAAATCAATTAAATGGCTGGCACAATACTGCCGCCCGGCCACTGGGCTTTTGAATGAGCGGTACAGTACTGTACCACCCGTCCAGAGAGGGTTAATGTGCGTATATTGGTAGCATACCATGCATTGGGGGACGTTTGTATATCTTTTGTATTTCTGGGTGGTATTGAAAACCAGAATAATCAAAGGCCTGATTCTTTTACCTTGTCTGCCATTGCCATTGATCTAAACCTTTGATTATGTGTGGCTTTTCCATGACGTATATGTCATCCACTTTTGCATAAGGTGCAGATTTAACTATTTCATTTTCAATGGCCTTGTTAGTTTCTTTCAGTATCTCCTGATCTATACCTTTTAACCCCTTCAACACGAGGACGCGTATACTGCGTCCTCGCAGCGCTCGCGTCAAATCCGAGGATGCGCATACTGCGTCCTAGCTGAGTTCTGGTGGAATTGAGTTTTCTTCCGGATACTGTACGAGATCTTTCAGAATAGAGGTCGGATATGATACAATATATTACTTGACTTTCATTATTATTACATAAGAGTGGGATTCGCTTATACCATGGGAGACATTGATGGGCCCTGCTAGCAATCAATTTATTATTTATTTATGGAACATTATGTAGACATATAAAACTTATAATGATTAATTTACCATACTAATTCAACTGTTTTCTTGTGTCATCTGAGTGAGGCCTCCCACCAAGGTCACTCTTTCTTCCTCCCAACCCATGTAAATAACTTGTCACATGCATATGGGGGAAGAGGTTAACTCTGCATATTTTGATATATAACACATGATGATTACGTTGAGGTTTTGGCTTAAAACTTGTCATATTCAGTAGCGACGTTTAAAATTTGGCGCGCGCCGGCAGCTCGGATACGGCGTGAGGTGCGTTTTCTACTGCCCGTAGTGAAGGGGTTAAGACAAGTATCTTACAAGGTATCTTTTCTCTGGAGAAAGAATGTGTGAAAAGTTTGCTGCTGCCAAGGCATTTCTTGTGTCGTCTTCAAAAACGTTATTAGTGCATTGATCCGTGTCTTTTATTACTATGTTGCCTTCATAGGAGGGGATAAGCTTGACTATTTGGATGTCTCGCTGGCACAGGATCTTTAGAAGTTCCGCCCTCTTCTCAGAGGACGGACCGCTGTCTGTTTTAATGTGGACTTTCGGCATTCTTACATTGCATCGGTGAGTACTAACTAATAAATAAACAAGAAAATCCTACGTATACCTTGAAAAAGCGCCAAAGGATTACAACACCCCCCCACCCTGCACTCTTGATGTGCGTCTGGGAGGACGAAGGGTGGATCACTTAGGCTATTCAAGGAAACCCCTTGAGGGGACCTATCCCTATACTACTCACTGCAGTTTGGAGACTTGTGTAGGTCTCCTATTTCCCTATACCTGCACCCACCCTCCTACCTGGCGGAGTGATGCAGACCCGTCATGTGCCAGGGGAATTGTGGCTCGGCACGTGGAGGCACTCCCTGGTCCCAAGCCTGCTACAAGGGGGACTGGGGCTGTGCTCCTTGTCCGGACGAATACGAGGGGGGTCACCCCCGCAGGTCCTTTCAAGTGCCAGGAAGGGAAGTAAAGAGCAGGAGAACAAAAGGTGAGCAAAAAGTCAGCTCCCACAGTTTATATCCCCTGTCAACGGTATGCTGACGGGCGCCGAGGAAGGGTGATATAAATTGTAGTTGTAGTGCTCAGGCAAAAGGGCACCATCTGCCAGAGAAGGCCTGGCTAGGGTCGCGGTAACCACGATTACCTGGCGGAGCTCTGTGCAGTGAGTTTGTCAAAATCTCGGTAAGGTTGGTTATAATAATCTTTCAATCAGCTACAGGTGGGGCTGCAAAGATCGACAGATGATGGTTATCACTATCACCCTCTTGGCTTGAGTAGCTCTCACAGGCAAGGGTGGCAGGTGCAGCAGGTGAGGTGGGTATAATTGTCACCCCCTTGGCACGTCGTGACCTGACTCGCGAGCGTCACGGGAGGTCCAGTTGGGCTGCTGCTGTG
>BOPN01002462.1:32500-57500 GCA_017312705.2 Penaeus japonicus
TAGGATATCTTGATATCTGTCCAAATCGGCATTCCTGTAATCGGCTTGTGGTGGCACGGGAATTAGGATTGGTGAAGTCGATAGCATGATCTGGATTGGTATGTGGTCGCTCGTGGTTAAATCTCCAGGAGTTGCTTGTGTGGTTAAAGTGCCGTATTTATTGGTGATGATTATGTCCGGGGTAGAGGCGGCATTATTATTGATGTAGGTTGGGAATTGTGGGCCGATTATTACTGCTTGCCCTTGATTGACGTAGCTGGTAAGTCTATTTCCCACTTGATTATTGTCATTGTTACCCAATATTCTGTGGCGAGCATTGAGGTCTCCTGCTAGATATACTGGCTTGTTGGTTCTTAGCAAGCGCATGATATCGGCCTCTGGCATATACGGCCTTCTAGGTGGTAAATATGCCGTGGAAATGATGATAGGGCCTGTGTCTGTATCAATTTCTATTGCCAAGAATTCTGATTGGAAGTCATCAATAATTTTGTGGTTTAAGCTTCTTATGGCAATATCTACTCCGTAACTGTGTTCTCCAGTTTTGTTGCTGTTGTGTGTTGTACTGGAATATTTTGATTCTTTCTGTATCCTTACGGCCGTGACTGTTTATTAACCCACTCACGATGGGGGCATTCCAGCCTTGAATGTCACAATGCCTGGGCTTTCGAGCACTTAGGCCTAAATCAATTAAATGGCTGGCACAATATTGTGCCGCCTGGCCACTGGGCTTTTGAATGAGCGTTACAGTACTGTACCACCCGTCCAGAGAGGGTTAATATGATGTCTGGGTCCAATATCCGGTATGTATTTGTGAGTTCGTTTGCGCGTTCTGTGCTCCAATGAAGTACGTTATGTTGAATTATTCGGATTCTGGCCATCTTAGTACTCCTTTTTAACGCTCTCTTCTGGCCTGTCTCTTATTTCGTTGAATCCATTTCTTATTTTGTTAATGTTATATATCTGCCATAATTTCTATATCTCCCTGGCGGAGATGTTTGAGTATCCTCATGTCCATTTCTGGCATGTGGTATGCGGGGTTACTATGTGTACTTTATAGTACCCTTTCTTATTTCTTCTCCGAACGATTTTCGGCTGCTGTGCTGTTGTTTTTTTTTTTTTTATATCATAGGCGAACAGCCGAAGGCCTAGCGTTTTTGGATCGGAAGGTATTCCGTCAGGGAGAGTTTTTGTTTGCTCAGTTGGAAGAGCTGCTGCTTGAGGAGTTTGTTGTTCGTTCTCCTTTGTTTCCTTACTTTTTTGTTTGATCTGTTTCCTGGTTATTAGTGGAGAAGATTTTTGCTTTGCTGTGAGATAGGTGGGCTGTACTGGCGGAAGGTACGTGAGCTGTTGTGGTTGTTCTGCAGTGTCGGTTATAATTTCTTGCTCATCCATGCCCTCTGTCTCACTGAGGAGCCTGTCGTGTTGATCCAGGGCCTTGTGGTGTGATAGCAGCTTTCTTGCGACGAGGCAACTTCCCTGCTTGTGTGAGGGTGAGGCTGAAGGGGAGCAATGACCCTCAGGATGCCAGCAGAATCGATGTCGGACTCGAGTCTGACCTCTGGGAATCCTGCTCTCCTCAGACCTCTGTTTACTTCAGCACTGTAGTCACTGCCTGGCTCTCTGAGGCAGGTCAGGTGGGCATTGATTAACACTGTTAGTATTTCTAAGGAGGCGTTCGGCAGTTGGAGAATTGGCTGAGGTGGTGCAGGTGTGGCCTCTTTTATTGAAATAATGATTGTCTCTTTTATGGTGTTTAATGTTTGGTTGATAGCTGCCTTTGCCACTGCGCTGTATGTTTTACTTTCTTTTACAATGGCCTTTTCATTCCTTTTCTCCTGTTTCTTTAATTATCTTTTGCCTCTCTGGGCATTTATTGGCTAAGGTGCGGTGGTTGCCACCGCATCTGAGGCACTTTTTGATGTTGCTGTACTCTGTGTGTATGTGACCTAGATCTCCACACTCTGAGCAGTATTTTTTGTCTTTATTTGGGCACTTGCTCTTGTTGTGCTTATACTCGTAACAGTGCATGCACTGATTTATTGGCGTGTATCTCTCAAATTCGATCTACCTAGGCGTGATCGAAAATGAGAAGATTCGTAGGGCGGTCTCTTTGATTTTGTTGGCGCTAGAGATGGAGCTGAATCTTACTTTTATGTAGTTAACGTTGGTCATAATATATACGTTATCTATTTTGTGCTGGGGATTGTTTCTCTCGATCTCGTGATTTCATTATGGTCCTTGGTCATGATACTCTTGTCCACACCCTTAAGGACGAGAGTATGCTTTGCCCTCTTGTCTGGTGATAGGACTGGGTAGCATTCTTTCGTTTGTAGTTCTCGTTTGTTGTCGAAAACCTTATTTTCATCGTTTTCTGTCTCCACTTGGTCTACGTAGCCATCCTGGCTGGGATGGAGTTTCGTCAGGATTACATCATTAGAGCATAGGATCCTGGAGATCTCTATTCTGAGTGGCTCAGACAGAGTCCTCCTAACCCTGAGGCATACTCTCGGCATGGTTACATTACATTGTTAAAATACACAAAAATACAAAAAATCAACCAATGAAATTAACCTATGCCTGGTATGTAGGTGTCTTGCGATTTCAAACCCCCCAACACAAGCTTGCAATGTGCCGGTCATGAAGGTGGTCTATAGACAATACCAGGGAACCCCCTTAGGGGACCTATCCCTATCCTACTCACTGTGAGTTGGAGGCTTGTAGAGGTCTCCTGTGGCCCTGGCCTACGCCCACCCTCCTACCTGGCAGTGACACAGATCCGTCACATACCAGAGGAATCGTGGCTCTGCTCGTGGAGGCACTCCCTGGTCCCAAGCCTGCTACAAGGGGGACTGGGGCTGTGCTCCTTGTCGGGACGAATGTGGGGGAGGTCACCCCCGCAGGTCCTTCCAAGTGCCAGAGGAAACGAAAGTGTTGTTAGAGGAAAAGATGAACAAAAAGTCGGCCCTTGCAGTTTATATCGCCCGTCAACGGTAGGCTGACTGGCGGCGAGAAGGGGTGATATAAACTGACAAGGGTAGTGTTCGGAGGAAGGGGACTATCTGCCAGGGAAGGCCTGGCTAGGGCCGCGGCAAACCATGGTTACCTGGCGGAGCTCTCTGCAGTAAGCTTATCAATAAAATCTGTGGTTGGTTATAAAAATAACCTTCGATCAGCAAAAGGTGACACTGCACAGGTGAGGCGTGAGTGGCGCTCAGGTGAGGCAGGTGCGACAGGTGAGGTAAGGTATAATGACCTGACTCCGCGAGCGTCGCGTGAGGTTCATGTAGGCTGCTGCTGTCTGCCTTCTTGCTGTCCTGTTGAAGTCTCTGAAAAAAGTGTCTGAGTCTGGAGTATGAACTCTCTCTGAGTGGTCTACCAATTTGCCAATTATTTGAGAAAAGATGAATGAAAATTAAGAGAAAAAAGCGTAAGAAAAGTGGGAAAAGGAATCTAGCGCGAGAGCGTAAAGAGATGGGGCGAGATCACCTGCATGTTTGGCTCGTTTTTCATTCATGTCTGAGCGCGGAGGGGGGGGGGGGGGGGGGCTGCCAAGAGTCCCGTTTTCTATAACGCGAGAGAAGGAGACCGGGAAGCTACGCGGGACGTGGGGGAGACTAGAGCAGGTGTGACGTAAGTCAGTAGCTGAAGGGTAGCAGGCTTAATTAATTCAAACTTAAACGTGACATAACATATTAGGTTAATAGTTAAATAAATTTAAAGCAATGAAAACAAAGGAACATTGAGCTTAAAAACTAGGGACGAAGTGAAAATAGGAACACAAAATTAACATTAAACTGGAGTTGAACACTAAATTAGACTTAAAATTGAATGAAACAAAACAGAAACGGAACAAAACGGAACATAAGTGAATCAAAACAAATGGCTGATGAAGAGGGAGAAGCTAGATAGGGGCAAAAGAGCAATTTGGTGATGATGTGGCGAGGAGATGCTGCATGGTGAGGTATATAAGTGCATTGCTGTGCAATGATGGTCGAGTAAAGGGTTTCATTGATTCATCTGGTGGGGTGGTTTAACTGTGACAACTTGGTCTGACTTATGCAAATGGGGAGGGTTCGAACCGAGATCATGTTATAAATTAAATACTAATAATAGTAATAACAGTAAGGGTGATAATGGTGTACAAATAATAGTGAAAATCAACAATCAATATATACATAAATAGCAAATGTGGATAGTGGTTCCCGTAAGGTAAGTGGTAGACTCCTGGGAAACCAGGAGTGGTTGTTTGTGCCAAGGTTGTTTTGTGTGATTCTTGCATAGTTTTGATCTTCGAGATTTTCCAATTTCTCCCATACCCTTTTTGATAGGGTATGTATTCTTATGTTCATTGGTTGGATGTTGTAATGATTGTGGAATGTTGCAGCTGAGGGTATATTTGGATATTGGGCACCTGATGCCCATATTAGGGCTTTGTTTTGTACAGCTTGTATGGTTAGCATTTGCGTCTTTGACCTGATGAGAGATTTATACAGCTGTACTTTTATTCGTTCTGTGCACCTGCTGAACCTTTTACATTTTTGTAATTGCGTTTTTGCATTTCTCACTCTCTCCTTCACATGTTTTGAGATCCCCCTATTGGTGAGTTTGAGGCCAAGCATCTTCTCTTTTTGTCTGAATGGTATTGCACTGTTATTTATTGTTATCGGCAGGGGTGATAATTTGGCCGCTGTGAAATCATCTCGAATTTGGTGGTATTTGTTTTTATCTTCCATCTGTTTTCAAATTCGTTTGTTTTTGATGGCTTTGAGTTTGTAAAGTCATGATTACTTTTGATTTACTCGGGTGTGTCATTATCTGGGTAATGTCATCAGCGTAGGACACATAGTTATGGTGATGGGTGGTTGGTGGCAGGTTGGATGTGTATAGAATATACAACGACGGAGATAATACGCTACCCTGGGGTACTCTGCTTAGGAGGTTTATCAGCTCTCCGATATGCTCTCCCAGTCTAATCTGAGCTTATCTTCCTTTGAGAAAGTCTTGGTGATAGTGTCCGGTAGTTGAATGTCTATAAGTCTGTGCCTTAGTCCGTCGTGCCAGACTTTATCAAAAGCTTTTGACACGTCTCTCAGTATGATGTTGCATTGTTGACGGTCAGCGAGAGCATTAGCAATCTGTTCGTACGCAATTGCAATTGCAGCTGTTGTGCCCCTTTTTCTCCTGAAGCCATACTGGTTTTCACTGAGGATATTTGTGTCTTCCATGTACTCAAGCAGCCTCTGGTTGATGATTTTCTTAAACAACTTCCCAGGTATTTCTAGGAGCGAGATTGGTCGAAAGTTCTCGACTCTGTTGGGTGGTTTACCTGGTTTAGGGATGAGGCAAATTATCGCTTGTTTGAATGTTTTGGGGAAGTAGCCCGACGATAGACTGGCATTAAATATGTTACTAAGTTTTGTAATCATATTTGCCGGGAGGTGAGCAATGTCTGTTTTGTTTATCTTGCTCTTGCCTTTAGCTTTGTTTTTCATTTTCTTTAGTACTGACTTGATGTCGTCACTTGTTATCATGGCTGTCAGGTGATTTTCGTCTGACAGTCTATTTATATCGATGTTAGGATACGGTATTAATTTGTTTGGGAACCGTGCGAGATCCCTTTGAATGACTCCTTCATATTCTATGTTGAAGTGTTGGTTTTCGTCATCTGATATTATGAAAGCTTTAGTCCAGTATCTGTTGTGGATCTTCTCTTTCCTTGCAGCATCATAGAGTTTGTTGTTTTGGGGATCATATATATATGGAGAGTGGGTGCTACTGTTTCCCATCATTCTGTTCAGGTTGCTCCAGAATAGTGCTGGATCTTTTGTACACTGCATCAATTCTCCGGTTAGTCTCTCCCAGTTTTCCTGTGCCAGCTGTTTCATTTGTTTTTTAATTGATCTTTGCAACAACCTGTATTGGGCTCTTATATTTTGGTTCCAGAGTTTGATACTCTCTTTTGCTGTTGTTCAGCTGGGCGTTTGTCCGGTGGTGTGGAATTGTGCGATATTGTTTGGTTGGGATGCATTGTTCTTTCGCAGAGGCTATTTCTTTAAACCATGCTGCAGTAGCCTTGTCTATCTCTTTATAGCCTTTGTTTTGCAATTGCATTGTGGGAGTGTTGCTTAGAATATTGCAGTACTTCTCCCAGTCAGCATTAATGAGCATTGCTCGTGGTGGTGTTGGTATCATTATCGGAGACATGGATAACGTGAGCTGAATTGGGAGATAGTCACTGGTTGTTGCGTCTCCTGGTGTTGCAAATGTGCTCAGCTTGCCATACTTATTAGCAATGATGATATCGTGGCTTGAGGCAGAGTTGTTGGTAATAAAAGTTGGGAAATGAGGCCCAACTATTACTGCTTGCCCATAGTTGACATACCTGGCAAGTCTGTTTTCTACCTGGTTATTATCATTATTGCTTAGTATGTTTTGGCGAGCATTCAAATCTCCCAATATATACACTGGCTTATTTGAACTTAATAGCCGCATGATGTCAGCCTCCGGCATATACGGTCTTCTCGGAGGAAGATACGCTGTGGCTATTATAATGGGGCCTGAATCGGTGTCGACTTCGATGCCCAGGAATTCTGCCTGGAAATCATTGATTATTCTATGTGTGATGTTTCTTTTTACTGCAATTGCCACTCCATTGTTCTGTTCGCCAGTTTTGTTACTTTGATAGATATTATATGGGTATATTTTCATTCGGTCGTTTTAGGCCGTGGCTGTTGATTAGGAGGATGTCTGGATCGAATGACCTATACGTGTTCGAAAGTTCTTTGGCTCTTTCTCTACTCCAGTGGAGGACGTTATGTTGTATGATTCTGAGCCTTGTCATTTCTTTTTTACGCCCTCTTCTGGTCTGTCTCTTGACTCTTCGAACCCATTCCTAACCTTGTTAATGTTCTTCCTCTCCTCTACCATACCAGGTGATATCTCGATCTCTCCTTGTTTGAGATGTTTCAGGATCCTCATGTCCTGTTAAACCATGCTGTGTTTCTGTTGGGCTCCGTGGGGAGAGCAGCTGCTTGGGCTGTTTGGTTCTCTTTTGGTTCTTTGCTTTTTTGTTTTACTTTTCTTGCCATCTGAGGAGACGACTTTTGTTTGGCTAGAAGGTAGGTTGGTTGGACTGGAGGCAGGTATGTTAGTTGTTGTGGTTCTGTGTGACCACTTGTAATTTCTTGCTCCTCCATACCTTCATGTTCGCTAAGGAGTCTGTCGTTCTGTTCCAGAGCTTGGTAGTGTGATTGCAAGCTCTCCTGTAACGAAGCAGCTTCCCTGCTTATGTGTGGTTGAGGTTGGGGAGGAGTGATTACCTTCAGGATGCCTGCTGAGTCTACATCAGACTCCAGACTCATCTCTGGAAGGCCTGCTCTTCTTAGTCCCCTGTTTGCTACCATATTATAGTTGCTTCCAGGCTCTTTGAGGCAGGTTAGGTGGACATTAATGAGTATCGTCAGAATTTCCAGAGACGTTTGGGAGTTGGAGGACTGGTTGTGGTAGTATTGGCGTAGCTTGTTTGAGAGAGCTTATGATTGTTTCCTTGGTTGTTGACAGTGTCTGGTTTACCGCCGCCTTAGCTACCGCACTGTACTTTGTTTTCTTTCACTATCACTCTTTCATTGTTTCTCTCTTCGGTCTCTTATATTACTTTCTGCCTCACGGGACACTTGTTTGCTAGTGTGCTGTGGTCACCACCGCACCTGAGGCATTTTTTGTTGCTGTTTCTGCATTCTGTATAAGTGTGCCCATTTTCTCCACACTCGGAGCAGTATTTGATTTGCTTGTTCTGGCATCTGCTCTTGTTATGCGTATATTCATAGCAGTGCATGTACTGGTTGATTGCTGTGAATCTTTCGAACTCGATCTGCCTCGGCGTGATCGAGAACGAGAAGATTCTTAGGCTAGTTTCTTTGATCTTATTGGCACTGCTAATCGTGTTGAATCTCATTTTGATGTAGTTCATGTTTGTCATAATGTAGACGTGTTCTACTTTCACGTGGTTGTTCGTTCACTCGATCTCATTAGGGATGTCTGTGGGGTCCTTTTTAGTGATACTCTCCCCCACGTTTGTCAGGGGAGAGGACTGGCTGGCAGTCTTTTGTCTGTAGCTCTCTTTTAGTGGCGTCGTCAAAGATCTTGCTTTCATCATTCTCTGACTCAACTTGAGCGATGTATCTGTCTTGCCTTGCATGGAGTCTGGTCAGGATTATGTTTTTGCTGCTGAGGATCAGGGAGATCTCTATCCTGAGTTGCTCAGATAGTCCCCCTGACTTCGAGGCGTACTCGAGGCATGGCTACAGTTACATCATACAGTGGTACAAGTACAAATGAAAAACTTGCCTAAGCTCGACAATAAACGAGGGGTGATTACAGATCTCCCCTGCAGAAGCTTGAAATCTGCCGGTCGTAGAGATGGTCAACCCCTGTTGTCAAGCTACCCTTTCGGGACCTATTCCTATCCCTACTCACTATGAGGTGGAGACTTATGGAGGCCTCCTGTGTCCCTAGCCTACGCTGGCGGAGTGACGCGGACGCGTCATGTGCCAGGGGAATCGTGGCTCGACACATGGAAGCACTCCCTGGTCCCAAGCCTGTTACAAGGGAACTGGGGCTGCGCTCCTTGTCGGGACGAATGTGGGAGAGGTCACCCTCGCAGGTCCTTCCAAGTGCCAGAGGAAACGAAGTGTCGTGGGAGAGAAAGGAGAACAAAACGTCGACCCTTG
This sequence comes from Penaeus japonicus, assembly GCA_017312705.2. Taxonomy (NCBI): domain Eukaryota; kingdom Metazoa; phylum Arthropoda; class Malacostraca; order Decapoda; family Penaeidae; genus Penaeus; species Penaeus japonicus. Next base: position 41,230 of record BOPN01002462.1, read on the forward strand.
CAGTTTATATCACCCGTCAACGGTAAACTGACGAGCGCCGAGGACTGGTGGTATAAACTGTCAAGGGCAGTGTTCAAAGGAAGGGCAATAACTGCCAGAGAAGGCCTGGCCAGGGCCGCGGCAAACCACGGTTACCTGGCGGAGCTCTCTTTGTAGTAAGCTTATCAAAGAATCTCTGAGATTGGTTATAATAATAACCTACAATCAGCACCAGGTGAGACTGTACAGGTGAGGCTGCTAGCTATCAGTGTCACTCACTTGGCATGAGTGGCGCTCAGGTGAGGCAGGTGCGTCAGGTGAGGTGGGTATGATCGTCACCCCCTTGGCGTGACCTGACTTCTGTGAGCGTCACGGGAGGTACAGGTGGGCTGCTGCTGCTGTCTGCCTTGCTGCTGTCATTTTGAAGTCTCTGTCAAGTCTGTGTGTGCTCTGTCTCTGTCAAGATGTGTGAAAAAGATCAAGATCAGATCAAGATCACTAATCGTCAAACAAACTCGAACTCCCACCGAAGTGGAAGGGGACAGATAAGTTCTTGTTATCTGGAGGGTGAGTAAGTAGAAAAGGGTTGGGAGGAAGGGGTCTGTAACTTGTGGTTGGGGTTAGGGATAAGGATTCTTTATTTATTTAGTAAATCTTAGCCTTATAAAAACCCCCCAATTTTTTTTTTTTTTTTCTGAAGCGCGAGAAAGCAGAAGAGGTAGTGGTGAAAGGAGCTGGAGAGATAGTGAAAAGAAACTTGGGAGGAGACAAAGTGAGAGTTAGAAAGTTAAGTACAGTGAAGAGAGTATTAGCTTTTTATTTAGGATTGGTTTTGAGAAGGAAGTTGAAGTGAATAGTGGAAGTGTGTAAAGTGAAGAGGAAGTGGTGAAGGGAGTTGGAGGGATAGTGGAAATGAAATTTGCGAGGAGATTAAGTGATAGAAAGGTGAGAAAGGTGGAGAAAGGAGAAAAGATAAGTTGTAAGAAATCAGAGAATAGCTTGCATGTGCGCCCTTAGTAGCTTAACAAAGCCCCGGGTCAACCCCTCGGGAGGCAGCCAGAAAACAGAACACCTTAGCAGGCTGTTTTTTAAGGATTTTTTTATTTTTACATTCTTCAGCTCTGCCCACGCTGCACATCGCCGACCTTGCACGTCACCGACCTTGCACCATCTGTGGTGTTTGTGTTTGTTTGTGTGTGAACTTCAGGTATGTAAAGGTTCTCGTGTTCGAAGATCTCTCGGGAATTACTATGCTCGGGAAACCGTTTTTTTGTAGGAGTATAGGGACGATGTTTGCGAATTTTTTGGCGTTGTATCTGGCGGCAATCAAGGCCACATGGAGTATGGCTTGTATTTTCGTCATTGATGCGCCGAACGACACCTGAAAGCGCGTCGTGTCGAGCTAAATGAGTGCAATCGTCGGCATAGAGGATAGTGAGTGAGTCTGTGTGTGTGGGGTTTGGAAGGTCGTTTGTGTATAATGTATAGAGTGTTGGGCTGAGTATGCTGCCCTCAGGTACTCCAGCGTGCATTGATATTGTGCCTGAAACTTGATTTAAGAATTTAAGCTTTAATTTACGATTATCAAGAAAATTGCAAAGTAATTTTTGAATTAAATTTGGAAAGTTAAATTTGGTGCACAGCTTGTACTTCAGGCCAGCATGCCAGACCGTGTCAAAGGTTCGCTCGACATCTTTCGTGACAAGAACAGTCTTTAGTCGTCGGTCTCTGTTATTACTGATGTAGTTCGTCATGATGTTAAGTGCGTCTTGCGTCGAGTGATGCGAGCGAAAGCCGAATTGTTTGGGAGAGAGAAGGTTATGGTCTTCGAGATACCACCTTAGTCGAGTGTTTATGATTCGTTCGAAAATTTTCCCTAACGTCTCGAGTAGACTAATAGGGCGGTAACTCTTAGGGTCGGTCAGGTCTTTTTGTGGCTTAGGAATGAGGGCCACTAAAGCGGTCTTAAAGGGAACAGGAAAATAGCCGGTCGCGAGAGAAGAGTTGTAAAGATTTGTTAAAGCTTGGATGAGGTTGTCAGGAAGATGAAGAAGAGCGTCGCGTCCGATCTGTGAGGAGCCTGGAGCCTTACGAGGAACCCTCTTTAATCTTTCTTTGACCTCCTCACACGAGATGGGGGCTAAGAGTTCGCAGGTGTCGTCCAGCCTATCCAGACGGATAATTGGCTCTGGATTAGTTTCTACCCTGTTATTTTGACTCCAGGTTTCGATAGATTGAATATGTTGAGTGAAGAGTGGGTGGGGTGGGTGAGGGTAGAAAACTTGAGCCCAGTGCTCTTGGAAAACTCGAATAACATCCACGGGATTCGTTACATTTACGTTATTATGAGTGAGGTGGGAAAAGGGAGGGTAATTACTACCTTTAAGTTGCTTAATTCTTTGCCAAAATTCCCGTGGATTGCGAACTCTGTTTGTTTCTACTTTCTTAACCAAATTTATCCAATAATTTTGATGGTCTGTATCAAGACTATCGATGACATGTCTTCGGAGAATAGATAAGTCCCATCTAACTTGGTTTAGTCTATTTAAATTTTGCGTGAAACGACTTCTATAACAAGTCAAGAGACGTTTTGTCCTTTCAGATGGCTGAAATGACATGCGAATTTTATACGAAGATCTGGGGATAGATCTAAGCATAGCTGAAGAAATGGAGGTGAAGATGAAGTTCCAATACCTATCTATTGATTGGGTGTCATTCCCATCGAGATTAACATGAAAATTTTGATCATTTAACGTTTGAGTGAAAGTCTCCCAATCTGCTTGTTTATACCGGAAAGATCGTTTTTCTTTGTTGAGTATAGGTGAGGTTGAAATCTTTAATATGACGGGTATGTGGTCCGAACCGACGTTCGGACCGGGTTGTAGGTGTGTGTGGTAGGCGAGTGCTGCCCTGTTCCCAAAGACGAGATCAGGGCGGCCCTTTCCTCTGTTTGTGTATGAGGTGAAGAAGTCGGGTCCGATCCGCCCCACCAGGTATTGTAGCGCGTCACCTCCGTCTCTGTAGCGGCGAGGCGGCGGCATCAAAGGCGCGCTTATCTCGACTGACCGCCGTGCAAACACAAGCAAGCCCCCGCCTTGTTAACGGCAAAAAGTCAGGTCACGGAACTTGTCAACTTGCTTGCTTCTGTCTTTACTTACCACTGTTGCACGATAAGGCCACGTGACAGCCGAATCTTATCGTTACCTGTCATCAAAGGTGTCGTAGCTCTGGCCTTGTTTACACAGTGGAAAGGGGCGGAGTCAAACGAGGGTCTGGCAGCCACACGCCGCGCCGCTGGGGACCGGCCGCTCTGCTATAAATTCAGGGCTTAGGGGCGCGGCAATTTGATATCTATAGATAGAAGCCAACTTGCAACATGGCACGTACCAAGCAGACCGCACGTAAGTCTACCGGAGGCAAGGCCCCCCGCAAGCAGCTGGCCACCACTTGTACAATCGTTAGCATGTCACTCAAGAGCCAAACCATTTTACCTGGGTTCACCTTGCGTGGCGTAACCCGCTTCCTGGAGCGGTCCCAGGCTCGATCCTCGATGTCCCGGTTCGAGTCAGGAAGAGAGTCCTGCGAGCAGGACACAGGGCGGAAGTCCTGGGAATCGGCGGACCAATCTCCAATACTCCCACGCTGCCCCATGGCTCCCCGGAGAGGCAGGGCAGGGGGAAGGGGCTCGTTCGCGACCCCGGAGACGAACTCGACGTCGATCTCGGAATCGCTTGAATCCTCATCGAGGATAGTGTCATCGTGGTGATGACAAGGAGCAGGAAGGGGGGGATCCTTCTTGTCTGTTTCTGTATGCTTGGATGGTGGTGTGATGTGTTTGCGTGTATGATCAGTGTTTCTTGCAGAATTGCGTGCTTGTGCGGTTTCGTCTGTTTTGCGTTGTGGTGGTGGTTGCAAAACGAGGTGTCGTGGAGTGGAGCTAAGAGGCACTGAGTTAGTGTTTGTAGCCTCAGTAGCTTTAGTTTCGGTGGTTGTGGCGTACTCTGAAATGTATAGATTGTCGTCTTCGAAGATCTCCTCGGGGATGACAATGCTGGGGAATCCGTTTCTTTGTAGCATGAGTGGGACAATGTTCGCGAATCTTTTAGCGTTGTATTTGGCAGCAATGAGAGCGACGGTGTGAATGAACAAAGTTTTCAGGTTTGTGGTTAAATTGATAAAGGCAGGTTGGATGGAGTAGTCAGGGCATTGTCATCTTTGAGGAGGTCGGCCTGGGTGTACTGGTTTGAAGGGGTCGAGTGGCTGCTGTTGTGGCGTAAGAGGGGGCAGTGTTTTTGTTTTCCCTAATCTCAGTACGTTTTTCTTTCAGTATGGCTTTACGTCTCGGGCAGGATCCGCTAACTGCGACGTGAGAACCCTCGCAGTTGCAGCATTTGATGCTCTCTTTGCACTTGGCGAAGAAGTGACCTTCGCCAGCGCAACGGGAGCATCGTTGTGGGTGTGGGCATGCGTGTTTGCTACAAAGACAAAGTTTGGAAAGAAGAGTGGGAATGAAGAGAGGGGATAGGGGAAGGATAAGGATAGAGGAAATGAATTTTAGGAGGAGAGAAAGGAGCCGGGGCTTAACCCAGCATGCAGGGTAAAGTTGTAGGTAATAGTTGAGACAGGACTTTGGAAGGGGGATAAAAGGGAGAGGGGGAACCGAGCGCCATCTGAATCGTCGAGTTTAGCATAGTTTGTCCTTAGCGCGCATGGTTTTCTCTCTTTCGCCACTCGACTCGCGGGAACAAACACACCGCCGACTCAAGGTCGCTCGGGGCGAGGCCGCCGATCGACCTTGAGCGCGTGCCAACACTGGAGGCTGTTTGCACCCAACGTACTCGTGGGAAAGGGGTCAGACGCGTGCGTCCTTGGACCTCGCTATACTGAACACGGCCGATTCTCGGCTAACCAGGGAGGTGGGGTGAAAAAGATTACAGATTTCGGCGCCATCTGCGGTGTGCTCTGTGCACGGCCTCCTCGACCGTGGCTACAGAGATATCCCTCGGCTAACCTTGTCTGTAGAAGCGGGTTGAAGCTCGGATGTGGCCGCACAGGGGCTGGCCTCTCCTGCCGGTGCCAAGGGAGGTTTCCCTTCCTTGGAATCAGGACTGACGGAGAGGCGCGGCCCTGGCGACCTACACCACGATGGGGTTAACACCACTGGCCGTGACACTCCTTTCCCCGGCTCGCATAAATCCTTCCGACAAAGAATTTATGGTCTTGGCACGGGTAATGGCAGCGAATGTCACGTATCGGAATCCGGAACCAGTGGGATGATGGGCAAGGATTTAGGATTCGGGATTCACGCTATGATTAGGATAATGAGATGAGATGGGGTGATGGATGAGGACGTCGGCAGCCACAAGCGTCAGGTGACGAGGTGAAAAGATTTAAAAGCGGGGATACAGGGCAGTGTCTAAGGGAATTGAAGCTTTATTAGGAGATTAAAATTAGGTCACAACAACAAAACAGACAAGCAAAACTACATTAAAAACAGGAAGAGAGAACACAAACAAACAAGGGGACATTTAAAACAAGTGGAAAGAGGAAGGGGAAAAACGGAAATGAAGGAGTAGGAGATGGTTACAGAGTGTGCAGCCAAAGCTAGAACACTGCATCCACTTCTTCGTCCCATGCTAGAGAAAACAGATCATGGCCTATTCCCGGTCTCCAGCCGGAACGAAAGATGGTGTCGAGTCTATCCATCCAGTCAGAATGCCAGGCACGGAGTTTGTCGATCTGTTTACAGACCAACCTACGCCACTCGATGTTCAGAGGAAGCAGAGAAGCTTCCTCATGGAGTTCAGATGTTGTAATATATTGATCCCAACATACGTCATAGATCCATCTGAGTGCTTTATTCTGAACGAGCTGGGTTGCATGTCCATTAATAGCTGTTTGTGAGAGTGCAAGTGGTGTGTATGTCATCAGAGGTTTGATAAGTGTTTTGTATAGATGCAGCTTCATTGAGGGCCGCACTTCTAAATCGATACAGCGAAAGTAGGGTTTTGCGAGTAAATGCGGCTTTTGACTTAGCGTAAATATGAAAACGAAAGTTTGTATCAAAAGTTAAACCAAGGATGGTACAAGAGGATGTGATTTGAAGCGGTGGTTGTAGTCTGTCGAAGCTGTTGAGGTAAATGTTGTCGTAAGGAGGAAGTTTTCGTGGTTTTAAAAAGAGAACCTTTGTTTTTGTCGCGTTAGTCTTGATACGCCATTTATGCTCCCATCTCGAGACATTGTCAAGTTCGTCATTGATGCGTCGAACGACACCTGAAAGCGCATCGTGTCGAGCTAAGTGAGTACAATCGTCGGCATAGAGGATAGTGAGTGAATCTGTGTGTGTGGGGTTTGGAAGGTCATTTGTGTATAGTGTATAGAGTGTTGGGCTGAGTATGCTGCCCTGAGGTACTCCTGCGTGCATTGAAATTGTGCCTGAAACTTGATTTAAGAATTTAAGCTTTAATCTACGGTTATCAAGAAAATTGCAAAGTAATTTCTTAATTAAATTTGGAAAGTTAAATTTGGTGCACAGCTTGTACTTCAGGCCAGTATGCCAGACCGTGTCAAAGGCCCGCTCAACATCTTTCGTGACAAGAACAGTCTTTAGTCGTCGGTCTCTGTTATTACTGATGTAATTCGTCATGATGTTAAGTGCGTCTTGCGTCGAGTGATGCGAGCGAAAGCCGAATTGTTTGGGAGAAGAAGGGTTATGGTCTTCGAGATACCACCTTAGTCGAGTGTTTATGATTCGTTCGAAAATTTTCCCTAACGTCTCGAGTAGACTAATAAGGCGTGTCTGCGGTCGGTCAGGTCTTTTGTGGCTTAGGAATGAGGGCCACTAAAGCGGTCTTAAAGGGAACAGGAAAATAGCCGGTCGCGAGAAAGTTGTAAGACTTAAAGCTTGGATGAGGTTGTCAGGAAGATGAAGAAGAGCGTCGCGTCCGATCTGTGAGGAGCCTGGAGCCTTACGAGGAACCCTCTTCGTATTTCTTTGACCTCCTCACACGGAATGCAGGGCTAGAGTTCGCAGGTGTCGTCCTTCCTCAGACGGATAGTGGCTCTGGATTAGTTCCTACCCTGTTATTTTGACTCCAGGTTTCGATAGATTGAATATGTTGAGTGAAGAGTGGGTGGGGTGGGTGAGGAGTGAAAACTTGGGCCAGTGCTCTTGGAAAACTCGAATAACATCCACGGGATTCGTTACATTTACGTTATTATGAGTGAGGTGGGAAAAGGGAGGGTAATTACTACCTTTAAGTTGCTTAATTCTTTGCCAAAATTCCCGTGGATTGCGAACTCTGTTTGTTTCTACTTTCTTAACCAAATTTATCCAATAATTTTGATGGTCTGTATCTGAACTATCGATGACATGTCTTCGGAGAATAGATAAGTCCCATCTAACTTGAGTTTTAGTCTATTTAAATTTTGCGTGAAACGACTTCTATAACAAGTCAAGAGACGTTTTGTCCTTTCAGATGGCTGAAATGACATGCGAATTTTATACGAAGATCTGGGGATAGATCTAAGCATAGCTGAAGAAATGGAGGTGAAGATGAAGTTCCAATACCTATCTATTGATTGGGTGTCATTCCCATCGAGATTAACATGAAAATTTTGATCATTTAACGTTTGAGTGAAAGTCTCCCAATCTGCTTGTTTATACCGGAAAGATCGTTTTTCTTTGTTGAGTATAGGTGAGGTTGAAATCTTTAATATGACGGGTATGTGGTCCGAACCGACGTTCGGACCGGGTTGTAGGTGTGTGTGGTAGGCGAGTGCTGCCCTGTTCCCAAAGACGAGATCAGGGCGGCCCTTTCCTCTGTTTGTGTATGAGGTGAAGAAGTCGGGTCCGATGTAGTGGAGTCTTTTTGTTTCAAAGATAGAAAAGAGTTGCCTACCATGGGGGTTGGTAGATCTGTGGTGTAGTGCCGTGTGTGTGGCGTTGATGTCTCCGGCAAAGAAGACTGGGAGGCTGGTATAATTAAAAATCTTATTGAAATCTGCAAGAGGCAAGTTAGAATTTGGAGTGACATAGGCAGTGGAAAGGATAATAGGGCCCTGTGGGGTGAATATCCTGACTGCCATGAAGTCAGGGTGAGTGAATGGGGTGGTGATGAACTGAAAGCTGAGGGTGGATTTGATGAGAATACAGGACCCTACGTGCACTCCGTCTCTTGATTGCCTTGATGTGTATCCATAGTGCCGAATTCTATAGCCATTCGTGATGCCTATAGAATTCAGTAAGACGACATCGGGGCGTTCTTCTTCTAGAAAGTTGTAGAACAGGTTTCTGATGGAAAAAAAAGACCTTACGTTCGCTTGTACGATTGTTAGCATGTCACTCAAGGCAAAACCATTTTACCTGGGTTCACCTTGCGTGGCGTAACCCGCTTCCTGGAGCGGTCCCGAGCTCGATCCTCGATGTCCGGTTCGAGGTCAGGAAGAGAGTCCTGCGAGCAGGACACAGGGCGGAAGTCCTGGGAATCGGCGGACCAATCTCCAATACTCCCACGCTGCCCCATGGCTCCCCCGGAGGAGAGCAGGGGAACTGTCTCCTCAAGGGGAGGAAGGGGCTCGTTCGCGACCCCGGAGACGAACTCGACGTCGATCTCGGAATCGCTTGAATCCTCATCGAGGATAGTGTCATCGTGGTGATGACAAGGAGCAGGAAGGGGGGGATCCTTCTTGTCTGTTTCTGTATGCTTGGATGGTGGCGTGATGTGTTTGCGTGTATGATCAGTGTTTCTTGTAGAATTGCGTGCTTGTGCGGTTTCGTCTGTTTTGCGTTGTGGTGGTGGTTGCAAAACGAGGTGTCGTGGAGTGGAGCTAAGAGGCACTGAGTTAGTGTTTGTAGCCTCAGTAGCTTTAGTTTCGGTGGTTGTGGCGTACTCTGAAATGTATAGATTGTCGTCTTCGAAGATCTCCTCGGGGATGACAATGCTGGGGAATCCGTTTCTTTGTAGCATGAGTGGGACAATGTTCGCGAATCTTTTAGCGTTGTATTTGGCAGCAATGAGAGCGACGTGTAAGATGGTTTGGATTTTCGGGTCTGTGTTAGGAGTAAAGGCGTTTGTGGTTGGGAGTGGTAAGGGCATTGTCATCTTTGAGGAGGTCGGCCTGGGTGTACTGGTTTGAAGGGGTCGAGTGGCTGCTGTTGTGGCGTAAGAGGGGGCAGTGTTTTTGTTTTCCCTAATCTCAGTACGTTTTTCTTTCAGTATGGCTTTACGTCTCGGGCAGGATCCGCTAACTGCGACGTGAGAACCCTCGCAGTTGCAGCATTTGATGCTCTCTTTGCACTTGGCGAAGAAGTGACCTTCGCCAGCGCAACGGGAGCATCGTTGTGGGTGTGGGCATGAGTGTTTGCTATGATGGAAGCGGTAACAGTTTAAGCACTGCTCTATCGGAATAAAGCACTCTGGTTCTATGTTGTATGTTGGAACCGATGTATTAAACATCATGAGTCCACGTGCTAGAAGTTTCTGTGCTTCCTCAGGGGCAGAGACTCGTATCTTGACGATACGAGACTCGGGAGGCTTATAAACGTCAAGGACAGTGACACCGTTCTTGGCGGATACTTCCTGAGCGATAGACTCTGCAGATCGTGGGAGGATCGTCCTGTCGATCTTTTTTGCCACGACCGTGCATTTGGCCTTCGTTTCGGGAGAGGGTACGGGAGTAAAGCCATGATTCTTAAGTTTTCTCTGGCCTTCGGCCGAAAGAAAGGGGGTCAGGTGCTCAGCTTTGGCTACTGTCACTTTGTAGCCTTTATGAACTTGAAAGAGGTGGGTGACTGCCACCTCAGTGAGGGTGAAGATCCTCTGGAGAGCCTCCTCCGAAGAAAGAGGCTCTCCATCGTATGCTAATTTAATGACGTGACCCATGGATTACGTCATAGCGTGATTGATGGTGAAGGGCAACAGGGTCAGTTTAGCAGAAGCTATTTTAATGACCAAGACGAGGACGAGGAATTGAACGTTAAGGGAAACGATAAGGGGGGTCCCTACCTGCCTATCAGTTCCTATCAGTAATTTGAACTAAAATGGCAGTCATAAGATGGTCTGCCAGACCAGTCCCTAACAAAATGGCAGCTCTCAATCCACCGTAAGGCAGGCACGCTAAGGCCCCCCAGACACACCCTCCCCTGCGGGAGGTAAAGGTCTGCCCACGTCCAAGCACGAGCTTGAAGATGGGGTTCGGTTCACCAGAAGGTGGAAAGAGAGCTATCCTATTGCCGAAAAAATTACGTATAGAAAAAGAAAAGCAGGTGGTTAGCCTCTAATTGTAAGCTAGCCTACAATTAGAGCGCTAGAGACAGCAAGGTGCTACGGTATCACCAAGGGTACCAGAGCAAGGGCCAGGTCGAAAGGGATTGTCGTGGGTGTGTCAAAAATCTCTTTAATACCACAACAAACAACCTTGGATCCAATGTGAGTCCACTGCCCTGATGATGATGATCGATGATTGATGGAGGACGCTTACGTTATGTAAGAATAATGGGATGTGTATGCGGGTGAGGAGCGATCACGCAACGAAGGAGAAGTGGGTTAAGGCGGGGAGATAGGGTGAAAGGGGGTAGGGTGGGTAAGGGGGGGTAGGATAGGTGGGTGGGTGGGCTCCCAGGACCAACAAAAAACCTCTAGTTAAATAATTAAAAAAACAACTGTAAAAACAACTAAGAAAATTATAAAACGACAAACTATAAGAACAATAAAATGAAAGCAATAAAACGAAAAGAACATAAAATGCGAAATATAAAAGTTAAAAGTGATGCAAAAGGCATGAACAGTTAAAACTCGAACGAAAAAGTAAACATTAAAACTTCGGCCGTGGTACGGTGCCCTCGGCTAACCTTCGAGGCTGCAGGATGAAGTACGAGTGCGAGCGCGAGAGGCTATCCCCCCCGCCCGCGTCGAGCGAGGATTTCTCCTCGTCGGCGGCAGGACTTCCGGGGTGATGTGCTCTGGCGCTCGTCACCACGTCGGGATTATCATCACTGGCCGTGACACCTCCTCCCCGGCTCGCGAGTTGTCACTCCTTGGCTCAAGGAGCCGCGGTCATGGCACGGGTGCAAGCGGCAGGTGTCACGTGTCGGAAATCCGAAACCAGTGAGATGGAAGGGAAGGATTAGGATGGAGGACGCTCGAGCTATGAAAGGATAATGGGATGGGGGTGAGGGTGAGGTCGTCGCTTCTCAGAAAGATAAGGAGAAAGGATTTAAAATCGGGAAAGGGCTCTCTCTCACGGGAATGTTTACTTTAATAGTGGTGATTAAAAGGTGGGCTGGGGATAGGGGCAACAACCACCAAATAAAAACAACAAAACAGAACACGTAAAAACGAACATAAAACAAACTAAGAAACACGAAGTTAAAAGGTAAAAGCGTAAAATTAAAGCAAGGTAAAAACGTAAAAATATAAAAACAAGAGGTAAAAGGCAACACTAAAACATGAATGAAAAAAATACTAATAAAAGGAGACGGTGGCAACCTCCCCGGGCCAGCCAGCCGCGCTGGCGCGTGATTGGCTGGCCGCGGGGAGGTTCCCACGCTCAACTTATAGTAAAAACTTTTAAGCTAAAAGACTTAAAAGAAACTAAACATATTAAAACTGAACTTAAAATGAACGTAAAAAAGAACTAAAAACGCGTAAAAGGGTTAAAACTGAACAAGGGAAGGGGGGGAATGAAGGGTAAGGCCAAAATAGACAGGAAGGAAGTAGAAGAAGTTCACAATAGATAAAAGGATGAATATTGCCCAGCTCAAAAAACTGGCTCCTCTTCCTGCTCCCAATTCGCAGAGAAAAGATCGCGGCCGAGGCCTGCTCTCCTCCCTTCGAGCCAGGCTGTGTGTCGGTCTATCCAGTCGGGGCACCATGAATGAAGTTTGTGGAGTTGTCTATCCACCACCCTGCGCCAGTGAAGGTTCAGGGGAAGCACAGAAGCTCTCTCGTGCAATCGTGATGACGACACAAAGTCGTCCCACTTTACATCATAGACCCATCGGAGTGTTTTATTCTGGATGACCTGTAGCTTGCGCTTGTTTGTATGTGCTGCGAGTGTGAGTGTAAGAGGGTTGTATGTGAGAAGGGGGTGTATCATGGCTTTGAAGAGGTGCAGCTTTGTGCCGTGGGGCAGCACTGCGAAATCGTAGAAGCGAATTGTAAGGCCTTATGAGGCCAATCGACTTTTGATTGATATGATTATGAAATCTAAGCATATAGTCGTAATTTACACCGAGTACAGTGCAGGAGAGAGTGGTTGCGAGAGGTGCTTGTTGTCTGTCGAAAGAGTTTAAGTATATGTGATCGTATGGAGGATTGTGTCGAGGGTTTATAAAGAGGACTTTTGTCTTTGTCGCGTTAGTTTTGATAAGCCACTTGTACTCCCATTTTGAGACTTTGTCGAGCTCGTCATTAATTCGCCGGACGACACCGGGCAGCGAAACATGTCTAGCTAATTGCGTACAGTCGTCAGCGTAAAGAAGCGTCAGTGAATCGGGGTAAATGGGGTCGGGGAGGTCATTTGTGTATAAGATGTATAGTGTGGGGCTGATTATGCTGCCCTGAGGTACACCTGCGTGCATGCAAATGGTATCCGAAATGTTACCTTTGAATTTCAACTTAAGCTTTCTATCATCCAAGAAGCTGCATAACAGCCTCTTGGTGCACACTGGGAAATTAAATTTAGTGCACAGCTTGTACTTCAGGCCAGCATGCCAGACCGTGTCGAAGGCTCGCTCCACATCTTTTGTCACGAGGACTGTCTTCAAATGTCTGTCCTTATTGTTTACACAATAAGACGTCAGTATGTTCAGTACGTCTTGCGTCGAGCGATGGGAGCGAAAGCCAAATTGTTTTGAAGAAAGTAAGTCATTGTCTTCAAGATACCGCCTTAGTCGGGAATTAATGATCTTTTCAAAAATTTTACCTAATGTCTCGAGTAGACTAATTGGGCGGTAATTCTTGGGGTCAGATAAGTCTTTTTGTGGCTTAGGGATTAGGGCCACCAAAGCAGTTTTGAAAGGTGAGGGATAGTAGCCAGAGGCTAATGAAGTATTGTACAGGTGCGTCATAGCTCGTAAAACGTTGTCGGGAAGATTAATTAATACGTCGCGTCCAATCTGTGAGGAGCCTGGAGCTTTTCGAGGTGTTCTCTTAATGATTTGTTTTACTTCCTCCAGCAAAATGGGAGCACTGAGTTCGCACGTGTCGTCCAGATTACCCAGGTGGATAATCTGCTCTGGTTCTGTTTCTATCCTGTTGTTCTGGCTCCAGGTGTTAATTAAATTTACGTTATCGTTTGCAAAGGGGATAGGCTGATGAGGATAGAATACAGTTTTCCAGTGATCATGAAAAATTTTAATAACATCCACGGGATCTGAATATTGAATGTTGTCCTTGAGGAGGTGATTGAAGGGAGGGAAATTACTACCTTTTGTTGGCGGATCTTCTGCAAAATTCCGTAGTTACGAACTCTCGTTGATTCTACTTTAGTAATTAAATTATGCCAAAAAATTTTGCGGTCATTATCAAAACTATCGATGACGTGGTTTCGTAGGATAGTGAGGTCCCACCTCACTCGGTGCAGACTATTTAAATTATGAATGAAACGAGTCCTAAAGCAGATCGAGACGCTTTGTTCTCTCAGAAGGATGAAAGGATATTCTGTCCTTGTATCGCTCCTAAGGGATGGAGCGAAGCATAGCAGCAGAAATCCATGAGAAGAGATGATGCCAATGCCTATTTATTTCGAGGGAATTTTCCCCATCAAGGTTAAAATCAAAATCTTCTGCTTCTAAAAATGATTTGAAATCGTCCCAGTTTGCTTTTTTGTACCGGAATGACGGTGTTTCTTTGTTTTGTATAGGTGACATAGAAAGTTTGATAATCATGGGTATGTGGTCCGAACCGATGTTCGGGCCAGGTTGTATGTGTGAGTGGTAGGCGAGTGCCGCCCTGTTCCCGAAAACGAGATCAGGACGACCCTTACCTCTGCTTGTATATACGGTGTGGAAGTCGGGTCCGATGTAGTGCAGTGTTTTTGTTTGGAAAATAGACAAGAGCTGTCTACCGTGTGCGTTGTTGTTTGTGTGGTGGAAGGCGTGATGTGCTGCGTTGATGTCACCGGCAAAGAAAACTGGGAGGTTATTATAGCTAAATAGCTTGTTAAAATCGGCAAGAGGTAAATTTGAATTAGGTCTGATATAGGCAGTGGCAATCATTACAGGGCCTTGTTGCGTGAATAGCTTTACAGCCATGAAGTCAGGATGAATGAATGGCGGTGAGATGAACTCGAAATGGAGGGTGGATTTAATGAGAATACAGGACCCTGTATACAAGCCGTCTTGTGATTGTCTCGATGTGTAGCCGAAGTGTTTAATAGCATAGGAATTAGTGATAGAGGTAGAGTTTAAAAGAACAACATCGGGACTTTCCTGTTCTAAAAACTCGTAAAAAATGTTCCGGATGTTAAAAAATGACCTTACATTCGCTTGTACGATCGTCAGCATACCAATCAAGGAGAGTGAACGGTCTTAGGCTTCACCTTGTATGGCGTGCCTTGTGGCTCCCGGAAGCGAGAGCGGGAGCAGGCGCCCGTGAGGCGACAGCTCGGCACCCTTGCCCAGGTGGGCTACTCTGGCGAGCTCGCCAGGGTCAGGAAGTGACTCCTGAGAGTGGGAGACGCGGAAGTCTCGGGAATCGGCGGACCAATTCCCGATGCTCCCGCGTTCCCCGAGTGTTCCCCTGTCAGGGAGAACTGGTCCCGCCCCTGCCAGGGGGGCGGGACACGCAGCAGCACCCATGTGTGCGTCCAGCGTGCTCGACATCGATGCTGCTGTTGGAGTCGGCAGGATGGTGTTGTCGTGGACCCCGGAGGCCGGGAGCGACGGGTCTTTTCTGTCTTTTTTGGTGTGTTTGTTTAGTGGTGAGATTTGTTTGCGTTTCTGTTCAGGTGTGTTAAGGGTAGTTTTTTCATGTTTAGTTTCTCGTTGTTTACGTTGTGGGAGTGGCTGTTGTTCGTGAGAGGTAGAGGGCTGTGGCTGTGAAATGGGCGCCACTCTATCTGTGTTTGTGTTTGTTTGTGTGTGAACTTCAGGTATGTATAGGTTCTCGTGTTCGAAGATCTCCTCGGGAATTACTATGCTCGGGAAACCGTTTTCTCGGGAGTATTGGGACGATGTTTGCGAATTTTTTGGCGTTGTATCTGGCGGCAATCAAGGCCACATGAATTGTGGCTTGTATTTTCGGGTCGGTGTTTGGAGTGAAGGTGTTTGTCTGAGGGAAGTGAGGCTGGGGCGGCATAGCTCTTCCCGAGGGAATCGCGGTGTTTGTTTGTGTTCTGGAGGGAGTGGATGTTTGTAGGGGTCGTGTTGCTGTTGCGTATGTTGTGTTATTGTTTTGTGTTTTTAGTGCTTGTCGTTTATTTTTGATGATTTCTTTACGTGTGGGGCAAGACCCGCTGACGGCGACGTGCTGTCCACCACAATTGCAACATTTGGTGGGCTTGTTGCAATTGGCAAAGAAGTGACCTTCTTCGCCACAGCGACTGCACCTGGCTTCGAGAGTACAGGTGTGTTTGAGGTGATTGTATCTGTAGCACTTCAGACACTGGTGAAGCCTGAATAAAACACTCCAGGTTCTATGTTGTAAGGGGAGACCGATGTGTGGAACATCCACGATCCCACGAGATAGGAGTTTCTGTGCCTCCTCGGGCGCAGAGCATCGGATCTTCACGATCCGGGACTCGGGTGGCTTGTAGACATCCACCACAGTGACGTCATTCATGGCTGAAACCTCGGCCTGAATAGACTCGGCCGATCGTGGTAAGATGGTCTTATCGACCTTCTTAGCCACGACCGTACACTTTGCCTTGGTCTCGGGAGAAGGAAGAGGCTTAAAGCCTGCGGCCGCGAGTTTCCTCTGGCCATCGGTCGTCAGGAAGGGAGTCAGCTGTTCTTGCCTAGCAACAACAACCTTGTAACCATTATGAACTTTAATGCAGTGAGTAACGGCAACCTCTGTGATGGTGAAGATTTTCTGGAGGGCCACCTCACAGGAGATGGGCCCCCCAGAATATGCTAATTTGATCATGTGACCCATGATACCATAGCTCGAGGATGATGGATGATGGGAAAAAAGGGGGGATGGAGGCTAGCAAAGCTAATCAAAATGACAGGACTTGGTAAGATGCGGTTGTGGAATCAGAAAGTTCAAAGCACACTGTGAAGTTGAACCGTCTTTGTGTGTTAGGGCCGGGCAGGCACAAGGCCCTGTCAGGCGGGTATAACCCTT
>BOPN01002462.1:85000-90000 GCA_017312705.2 Penaeus japonicus
ACTTTAATATGTCTTTTGTTCAGATGAACTTCAGTTGTCTTCATGGTATACCTGCTGCTGTGGCTATGGTTATGTCTTCTGTTGGTCAGTTCAACTTATAGTATTATCATTTTTGCAACATCATCTTTGGCAGTTGACATTAATTTGAAGTTGACATTTATTTTAATTTTTCAGGATTAACAGGATTCTCTGCATCATTATAGTATAATATCCTTGTAATCTATACATAACTCTCATTAGTGTAAAGAATATAATGACTTACCAATCATTTCAGTTATGGCATCAACTTTTCCTATTGCTGCTGCTTTTGTCTCCACGTCCATCCACTGAAGGGACTGGATGCCTTCTTTAAAGGTTTTCCGAATCCGCTTAATCATGTCTTCTGCCTGGAATTCACAAAACATGATTCTCATAACTTAAGCACACCAACCACCATGGCATGGGGGATTTATTCAATAAATCACCATAAAGAGTTTTTTTTATATGTTTGTGTATTTTTTACACAAAGTTTTGGGTATCCAAATCCTTGGTTAATGCCAAAAAATCATTTTTATATTCATATCTCCCTTGTGTGCTGTCCACCTCAAGTTTTGCAACATATGAGGTAGTAAAAAAGTAGATATAAATTCCTCAACTGATGTAGAGTTTCTGTAAATATGTGTTTTAGCTTTCTCAAAAATATATAGATACTTAAAAAAAGATAAAACAACATACATTGTACTGTTAATGGACTTTTTATAATCTAAATTTTTCATAAATCATCATGTAAATATCATAAAATCTCTATCCTTTTCTTTTTGTATTGTTAAAAACATGTATAGGTATTCTAAACCAATTTTACCATAGAGCTCATTATCCTAAACCAAGTCCCCCTAACCCCTCTAAATGCTGGATACAGCTTTGAAAAGTCATTTTCAAAAAAAGAGCCAATAATTCAATGTATAATTTTAATGTTTCTCAAGTTGTCACTGGCAAGAATAAAAGGTGAAGGTATATTCTTATTATATTCTATATTTCAATTGCATGAGGGACATTCTCTGTGATGTTGTTGAGACAAATTGCACAAGACAAGGCACACCAGAGTCAGTAAGGGTTTAAATAGAGACTTTAAATAGACAATACTTTCTCTATGACTTTGCATTGTCCTGGCAAGGGCAGACCAGGCTACCAGACTCAGGATCTGAATTCCAGTTAAGGCTTCAATTCATTAATTTGACCAAGGACCTTAATTTAAAGTTTATCAGGATTTCACCCAAAGCAGTCAGCAATCATAATCAATTGTCAGATTAAAGTTAATGTTGATCTACAGCAAGAGGCCATGGAGGATATGCATTAAATAAACTGGAAGTAGCTTATTAGTAAAGGGAAAAAAAATCATTATATGGCAAATTGTGTAGCAAACCTCAAATGGGACAAGTTGCACCCACACAATGTATGGGTCATCACAAAAGGAGCAGACTACAAGAAATATAAAAAAAGAGCCTATCCCTGAGGAATACTGGTAGACTAAAAATAGTAAACACATCCTTTAGAGGTCAAATAATTATGTTTAGTCCTATCATAAATATTGCTAAAATTCACTGAACTCATTCCCTTATATTAGTTCTTTATAGCATATACAATGAGGATGGTACAGATGATATTAATCCAGTAACATTTGGGATATATACTTTTTACTTTCCCTTTGTTTTATTAATTCTTTTTGCACAAGCACTAGTCATTAAGGAATCAGTTCATAGGCCAACTTGATTTCATCTGTTTACCTTTTTCCTTGGAATTTCAGGAAAAAGTCTTTATTTCCAATACAACTATAATTATTAGTATTAAATTGACCTACTTATTGACTTGGTCACTAAGCCCTTGTGGAGCCACCAATGTGTAAAAAAAATGGATATCAACAGGTTAAAATTACATATTTCTATAATATCTCTCTGAAAAACAGACTTTTTGACTTACCATAGATTTTGAGCTCCCTTGGAATGCTTTACGGACATACATGGCACCAAGAGCAGGTCCAATGGCAGCATCAGTCTGAACAACACATTCTCTCCACAGTTCTTCTGTCCCTGAGACCCCCATCTGAGCTTTCTCAAGGTCCTTTGCAGCCTCTCGGAAGTCCTGGGAGAGATAACCTACAAAACTCTTTGCTACTTGCCATACCATGTAGTTGTGGAGGTTTCTGGGGGGAAAAGTAGGGATACTTTTTATTTACAAAATTTGCGATAGACGTTCATGCAGTATTGATGAACATAGTTTATTAATTATTTATTATTTATAAAACAGTTTGTTTGCCCTATTTTTTTTTTTCTCTCTCTCTTTTCAAAACAATTGTGAGGTGCTCTTATGATATCTCCAAGCAATGTTTCTAAATTTAGAGTTAAATATTTGTATATGTAACAAATAATTTATAGTTTCAGAAAAACTGTTGATACATTTCAGATTGCAGTTACTACTGAAAAGTTGTTTTTCAGATGACTTTTTTCATTATTTTTCTAGATATGGTAAAATGAAGATTTTGATACACATTCAAATGATTGGCATGAATAGACCAAAATTTCCTGGGTGAAACATTATGCAGCAGAAATTGAATTGGACATTATTCCCAATGCATCCAAACACTGGCAGCAGAACATGAGGGGAGAGACATCTAAATCAGATCACTTCAAACATAGAAACAGAATTTTTCCTCCATCGACTGCTCATTCTTGTTCTTATGGTCTGATGTATTGGCCTTCTAAAGCAGCTGGAAAAGAAGGTAAGGGGACACAGGAAACACCAATAGACCACACATAATATATTGAGGAGTATCTGGGGTTTGTTTCACCTATAGGGGATGGGGAGAACCTTGAGTGATCCTCTGCACTGATTTGTTATTACATGGGTAGAGTGAGCCTATGAGTAGTATCATAGATATGATACTTCTAGCAATATAATGACATTAAATCTTTGCAAGAGGTTCACTGATCAGCCTCTTCAACCAACTAGATCAAGGACTGCATGTCAAAGCAATTCTCCATCTTGCATTGTATATGCATTTTATTTACTTAACTATTATGGTAATGGAAGAAGAAAAGCACTATTGAAACCAGTATCTAAAAAGGATGATGACAAAAATATTCTAAAAAAAAAGTCCAATCCATATAAACATCAGGGAAATAGTCACCTATGACCAAAGTATCCCATGGAAATGGTATAGAGCAATATAAAGAGAGCCCAATAACCTCAAGCATACCTAAGAGACATAGAGCCAAGCACCTTGCCAGCACAGAGCAAGGGAGGGAAGCATACAGGTTGGTCACTGTGTTTCCACTGTGCAAAGGAATACCAATGGATGATAACGACTACACACTGATAGGAATCTAGGTATAAGTAAAGGCACCTGAAGAAGCAAAAAATCCACACTTCTGCCAATGCATAATGTCTATCTGAAGGCACCCCAAGAACATCCTAAACATTACACAAGGAACTTGGCTTTACAAGCTTCCTACATTTCACTGAGGTAGAGACCAAGGGAGGAGATGACATCTGAGAATGCTACAGAAAACACAGGTTTAATCTCAAAGAACTAGCTAATGTGAAGGGTATATTCCCAAAAATTGAGAGGATATCAGTAAATATATGTACATGAGCCAAACTAAGGGGCCAATTTGTCCACTAGTGATAGGTGATTGGGGAACACCATGTCCAAGTCCCATTACTTAGGAGAGGCCAGAAAGAAAACCAAAGACTAAGCAATACTGCCTGTCCTGTTACCTGGAGGCTAATAAAGGGAGAATGGAAGTAAGGCCACCAATAACCCAAATGAGCTGTGCCTGAAAAGCCTGCTTCATTGCGATATATGGTGACATACACCGCAGATAATCTGGCCACAGTTCTTCTTGAAGAGCTATGCAACATTACCTATGGCTAAAGCATCTCTCATGAACAAATGAGCACCTAATACCTGTCTCAGTATTTCACATGCACCACTCAGTAACACCTGAAATGCAAGATGTTTCATGGAAACTCATGACTTAGCCATCTCACATGCACCACAAAGAACATTACACATTCTCCTGAGACCTGTGCAGGGTGATCCAGTATAAGGCATCTTACATGTGCTAATGAACCAGTGGATAGGGTACATCACAGACACATGGCTCACATCACTTCCACCTCTACTCAGACAAAACGAGACCAAGAGTGGACAACACTTTAACACAGTGATTAGCCAATTCCTACAGGAGACAGAACTAGGACAGCCTGAACAGTACTCTGTAAAAAGAAGAACTAAACCCTTTCATTCCCCACCAGTATCTCCTGTAGACCACAGGAGGAGAGGAAAGAGGAAGACAAAATAACAAGGAATTACAAGAAACATAGAAAAATAGAATGGGACAAGGAAAAAAAAAAAACTTCTCCATCTATGTCTTCCTAGAAGAACCCTCCATATCCAGCCTCTCCTTCTTCTGGCCTCACTTTCCTACCCTAACAAAAAAAAGGAAAAAAATGGC
The DNA here is from genome assembly GCA_017312705.2 of Penaeus japonicus. NCBI lineage: Eukaryota > Metazoa > Arthropoda > Malacostraca > Decapoda > Penaeidae > Penaeus > Penaeus japonicus. Next base: position 89,494 of record BOPN01002462.1, read on the forward strand.
AGGGAACAGTGACAGTTGAGGCACACAAACTAATAGATAAGGGAGCTAGAAAACCCCACAAACATCACATACCTTCCCTCTTCTTCCACCCTTGAAATTACAAACACTTTTGATAACAGGGAAGAAGTAGCAGGAGCAAAAAAGGAGCTTATGATAGGATGATGTATCTCCAAAGAAAAAAAAAAGGATGCACGCAAGGAAACAACTACAAGTCTGCATGAAAAAAAGAGCTTGATAAAAAAAAATAAACATAATAAGTATGTAACACCCACCATCGACAAACAGTAGGCAAAGAGTAATGCCTTCCACTCTGCAAAACACAGATGGAAAAATATATATATGCTCTTCTCCTGATTGTTTAAAATGGTTATCAAACAGGAGATTTGATGCTGTCAGTGGCAAGGGGGAAGGATGGTGAGGACTAGGGAGATCAAATGAATTTTTTTCCCCTGTATTGGTAATGGTGCTTTATGCAGTTTCAGTTGCATAATGTTTCCCTTAATATAA
>BOPN01002462.1:95000-102500 GCA_017312705.2 Penaeus japonicus
AGTGTGATGTGCTGGTTTCCCCCCTGTATTATGCCTATAGGAAAGTGTACAGGTAAAGAACTAGTGTAAATAAAGGATAGACGTGTTATTGCATGTTTACTTCGTGCCCTGCCTCGCCTCGTGGTGGCCCCCCTCGTGGTGTTCTGGGACGCTGTGGTGTTCGGTGCCTCTTAGAGCTGTTCTGTGTTCCCGACCCTGTGGTTAGCACCCCGTCTGCCTAGCCTGCCTGGTGTTGGTGGCAGATAGACGAGGCGGCCGGTGTAACATTGGTGTCAGAAGTGGGATCTGTGATAATTGAATCAAAAGATGGCAGGAGAGAGGAGGATATGAATGAGGCAGGCACGAGTGAGGTGAAGCCGAGCCAGATGGACCTGATCGGAATGAGGGAGGAAATGGCACAAAGGGCATAAGAGCAGGCGCACCATCTCGTCGAGATGCAGGCAAGGAAAGCAGAGGAGCAGGCAAGGAAGGCAGAGGAATAGTTCTGCCATCTTGTTGAGGTGCTACAGAGCAATCTTGCATCTGTGAAGATGGAATATCAGCAGTATACCGACAAGGCCTGCAACAGCATGAAGAGTGAATTGCTGGAGGAGGTGCAGACTCTGAAAGGCGAGGTTCAGGGCCTGAGGGAGGAGGTGGAGGCAGAAAGGTGGCGTCACGAGGTAGCAACGTCGCACGCAGAAAAGGCGGACGAGTTTCTGGCAGCAGATGCCAGATTGGCTGATTTACTGGGGTCTGCCTGGGATCCTTGGCAGGGAACCACTGGGTCTCGCAGCGTCGTGTCGGAGCCGATGGCCGCTGCCGGAGGCTTGGAACCCATCGGAACCACTGCCTTGGGTACAGATGGCGGAAAACTCAGACCCGGTCAACCCGCCTCGTTGCCTCCCTCACCCCCTCCTCCCCTCCGGACGTGTTAGTTCACAGCGCGCGTTCTCCGCCCCACAGCCCCTCAGCCTCCAGACATTCTGTGAGGTGTTAGCCAGCTGAGTACGATGGGAAGGTGGCTTGGGAGGCATATGTCGCCCAATTTGAAATGCTGGCATTTGCCCAGGGCTGGAGCCAGGAAGAGAAGGCACTGCAGCTGGTAACAGTGCTAGGGGCCCCGCGGTGGAAGCGTTGGGGCATCTGCCGCCATCCCAACACGCCTCTTACACCAGCGTGGCGGAGGCTTTGCAACGCCGTTTCGACCATCACCAGGCCGAGGTATATCGGGTCCGCTTGAAGAAGTGGACTCGTGAGCATGGCAAGATGCTGTCCCAGCTGGCACAGGATGTGGAGGTGCTGGTAAGGAGGTTGTAACCCTGCGGCTCCAGAAGAAATTATCGTGGTACTGGCCTGTGATTTCTTTGTTGACACTTTGCAGGACCAACAGCTGCAAATCTACGTCAAGCAGGCACACCCTGAGGACCTGCAGGTGGCGCTGGCGACGGCCTAGGAGTTTGAGGCCTTCCTGAAGGCAAGCATTGGCCTAGAGCTGGCCGCCCAGAACCGCCGTGACCTCTGGGGCCGGAAAGTGAAAATGAAGGCAGTGTCGAGGAGGTTGAGCCCGTACAGATTCCACGGCTCGTGTTGGGGCTGTGGCGAGAAAGGGCACAGACGCAGTCGATGTCCGACGGAGCAGAGAACGCGTCCCCTCAACCGGCTGGATTCTGCTTTCCAGCAGTGCTACAAGGACTGTGGCAGGTCTGGTCACTACCTGAGTGCCTGCCCCAAGGCTAAGGATGTGGTGCAGGCATAAAACTCGGACAGGCTGGAAAAGGGACCTGAAACCTGGCTGTCCTCAGTTCCTGGGCCTCAACTGTAAACTGTCGAACAACCAGCACGATGCAGGTGGAGGGCTCAGTAGATGGGAACCCATGCCACCTGACAGAGGACACCGGGGCTGAGAAGATCCTAGTGCGGCCTGATATGTTGGCCACTATGCGACTTCCAGACGCACCACAGAGACTGTGTGGTTTCACGGGGCATTGTGTGCAGCTCAAGGGGCCAGCGTAAGCTCCTATCGGCGTGGGCAGCACAGTGCAGCAGCTGCCGGTGTATGTCACCAATCTGGACGAGCCATGCTTGCTGGGCCTAGACTACCTGACGCAGTGTATGGCGTGTGTCGACCTTGGATGGAAGCTGGTGAGGATGCATGTTGAAGATGTGTCCTTACTTCTGGAGGTTGGCTGTGCAGAGGTAGTTACGGCTGAGCGACTGCACCTTGCCCCCAGTTCAGAGTCTAGGATCCGGTGTCAACTGTTGAGAGAGATGCATAGAGTGGAAAGTATGGTGGAGCCCATTGAAAACCTGCAGCTGGCTGACGACATAGCAGTCGGGCGGAGTCTTACTGGAGCCAGGGATGAGGATGTGGCAATCACTGATCGAGATGAGGACGAGCATTTGGGTAGTGAGGACAATGCGACAGACGTCAATGGCGACCCTGAGCCAGGTCTTGGAGCTGGAGATACTCCTCTGGGTGCCACTGCCAACCTGCCGCCGCCCATACCTCCACTACTGCGACCCTGGCGAGAGCGAAGAAGGCCGGGATGGATGAAAGATTTTTATGTTGTTTCTGAGGACTAACTCACCATTACGTTTTCCTTTTTTTTTATTATAAGAATTTTGTTTGTTTTTGAGGAATGATTTTCTTTATGTTTTCTGTTGTTTATTTCATGTTTGGGTATGTCAGAGCAGACGGGTCATCTGCTTGATAGAAGGGGATAGTGCTACGCCAATGGGTCTTTGTCTGTGCAAACATGTGTCAACAGGATAACATGATGCAAGAGACGGGGCGAGAGGAACGGAGGAACAAAGCCAGGACAGACACAGTTTGGTGCTGCTGAGAAGTGTGTCCCTTGTGACCTGATATACTTTGTTTTGCCCTATTATAAGCTGTATTGTGCAGTGTGATGTGCTGGTTTTCCCCCTGTATTGTGCCTGTAGAAAAGTGTACAGGTAAAGAACTAGTGTAAATAAAGGTTAGACGTGTTATTGTGTATTTACTTCGTACCCTGCCTCGCTTCGTGGTGTTCTGGGACGCTGTTCTGTGTTCACGACCCTGTGGTTAGCACGCCGTCTGCCTAGCCTGCCTGGTGTTGGTGGCAGATAGACGAGGCGGCCGGTGTAACACTAAGAATATCATCGAAATATTGCAAGCTATGTAAAATATGAAACATACCTCAGTTATGTCCAGCAATGGCCTAGCTCCGAGTTTTTCTATTGTTTTGTTCACATCCATGCACGACTGGTAAAATACACGAGCCTTTTCCTCTGTTTTGCTACTGGCTGCCTCTTTCGAATCTGTAATGTAACGTAAGCAAATTAACCATATATATATATATACAAATATATATATATATACAAATATGTATATATATATATATATATATATATATATGCCCACAAGTGCATGTATGTATAAAAATATGTGCACACACACACACACACACACACTTGTAAATGCAATACACTGACTGACATCAGACATCGATCAGTCTCAAACAAAAGCGTCATTTCCCACAACGTTTTTATTCGGATGGATCAAGGTAATGTCTTGTTCGGACACATGTTGCAAGTTATTGCATTCTGGATTCAAAGGTTTGTTGATTTTATTATGTTGAAAAGTCTCAAAGAAATGACGATTTCATGGATCATAGCCTCTGAAGTTCAAGCTACATTTTCGATAGAGTATAACTCATTTTTACAATTATAATGAAAACTCTACTTATGAAATGCCGTAAAAAGTTTCATGTGAATATTATAACTGACTAGACCATACCCTAACTTTAGTTTCCCTTCTTTCGTATACTGCTATTTTAGAGAAGCCACTTTTATCGTGAAACTGATCGAGGTGCGCTTGAGGCGGTTCACGTCCAGCCTGCCTTGTCTTGGAAAAACGTGTGCTTGTGACGTCATGGATAAACAGAAGCTACTTTATTTTATTCATGTTACTCTCGCGCTCACGACGAAACTTTGGGATTACCTTTTTGAAAGCACTTTGTTTAAGGAAGTATTATAAATAAGTCCTATGTATTTTCACCCCCCCCCCCCCTACAAACCCCAAAATTCACTAGCCATATATAAAATTGAGTTGAAGCGTATGAAAAGTATCAATGCTACTGACATCCCGCCTTCTTTTGCCTTTTATTAACCAATAATTTTGGTAATCATTTGCGAAATCAGTGATAAACCAAGGAGGCATTGTATTTCGTTACGCATGACGTCACGCTTAAGCTTGACGATATCTCATATCCTGATGCCATCTAGCCCAGATTCAAGATATGAAATGCCTAAAACGAGACATTTAAGCCAGACTCGAGTCCATCTCAATTTTTGGCACAACAGAAAATCGAAGTAGAGATCGTTATATGAATAATGAACCCTACAAAATGTCTCCATAGCCATCTTCTAAATTTAGAGGTCCATACTTATGTCGGACATCAGACATATTTGAGGGCTTGCATACGGAGACTGTCTTTCTATCAAAAATCATGAACAGACCCACAACGAAATGTGAACCATTGCTATAATTTTAGCTTAATTCCATCAGAGACTTCTTCGGCGTTACTTTATGCGTGTTCAGCTCCATCAGAGATGTAAGCAACTTTCGTAAGTCACAACTGAGTTTCATCACTTATTGCGAATATATATATATATATATATATATATATATATATATATATATATATATATATATACATATATATGTATGTATGTATGTATATATACACATATATATATGTGTGTGTGTGTGTGTGTGTGTGTGAATATATAAATAAATAGATAAATATATATATATATATATATATATATATATATATATATATATATATATATTCATATTCATATCTATATGTGTATATATATTCAAACACACACACGTGTGTGTGTGTGTGTGTGTGTGTGTGTGTGTGTGTGTGTGTGTGTGTGTGTGTGTGTGTGTGTGTGTCTGCGCACGCGCGTACTCCTGTCTAGCCTCTCCTTCCATCCAGTAGAGGTCCTTCGGAAACACCAACCTAAGACGTTCCTCAGAATCATTTGATTGTCGGATCCCAGCTTGCTGAGGGTGCCCCACACCGGCTTGCCTTCCGGGATGGAGTTCTTGGCGATCCATCCCCCGCAGGCGTACTGGTAGAAGTCGTCGCAGGGGTCCGCCTTGGGGTCCATGTTGCTCAGCACTGCGCCCGCCAGCATCACGCAGTGCGGGGTGACGCACAGCGCGCCGTCTGCAGCGCCTGAAGCTGGTTCTGCAACGTGGGTTCATGTGAGATCGAGTGGCAGGGAACCTTAATGGGACATTGCAATGTCTCGACAAATAATAGGTAATGACTAGGTAGGATGGAACCATTCTTTACCTTGGATGATTGTATGTGGGGGGAGGTTGAAAGATGAAAGAGACTTGGACTGTGTGTGGAGAACAGCTACCAGTACGGTTACTACCAATAGCAATAGCAACCATCCAACCAGCAAGGCCTTTTCTAGTGCAGTGCGTGACTTCCACCAATGAGATCCCTTCGGCAGATAAAATCAAGGTCAGAGCAGACAGATTCAAGGGGGAATGAGTATGAGTGGATTAATATCAGACAACAAAAGCAGCGCCGCAAGGAACAATGAACACTCACCATGTGGTATCGGACGGTGAGCGTTCCCGTTGGCAGGTCTTCGGTGCGGGCGGAGCCGACCGAACTGGTATCATCGTCTACGTCGGTTTGTTGCTTATAGCGCGTCATCTGCAAATTATAAAAGTACGTTTAATATAACATTTTAACACAGATATGTTTGTTTTTTTACTAGGCGAAATGTGGAGAGCAATTAAAGAATCGGTGATTTAAACTGCTTATGACGCCATGAGTGAAGCGTGGAGGATACTCAGTTAATGTTGATGTCTTAGTGTGATTCACTAACATTAAAGGATACTTGTAACGGAATATCACATCACAAACTATACACGAAAATTTAAAAAATATATTTGTCCATTTACCATCATATAGCTCTCGGCACAACAAATAAGTTTGATGAAATAGAATGATAACATTTGGTTTTATAGAACTGTTGTCCAGAAAGGCCGAATCCGAATCGACTTTCCCTGACCCATCGGGTGGAAAAGTGGCCTCGGTTTACCTTGACTTTCCACCCAGAAGGCGGGTCCCTATCAGGGTTTGACTCCAGGAGGAGGAGCGTGTTATCGTTCACTCCGCCGTCTGGGGTGTCATAATCCCGGGCAGGAGCTTGGGTCAGGGAAGGTCAAGCGCGGTTGCTTTTTCTAGAAAAAAACGCGATGTTGGGTCCAAAAGGGCCTTCACCGTATCGTCATATCACGCATGTCTATTGCTTTTTTCGCTCTTTTTTTTTGGGGGGCTGGCATTGAAGAGGGTATTTTTTTATGGGAGAGGATACATTCCATTAAAAAAAACGACATAAATGCGATTACGTCTTACAGAAATTCTTAATTTTCTTTTAAAATGGCCTATGTACATGCATGAATCACTTTGCATTATTTACCCACATTCCTTATGTTAGAACTATATCGCTTCTAAAAATGCATTATAATGCCATAAAATTTAATTTTGGTATAATGTGGCATCAAAAAAGTATCGGAAAACATGAATTTATACAAAAATAGTATAAAAATATTCTTGGACCATGGTTTCAACAGCTACCTCCTGATTTAAAGGTCCGTAGAATAAAATGTGCCACAAATAAACTACCATTAGCCATTTTCTCGAAACGAGAAAACTGTCTTTCTTGATTTTTTTTCACAAAATTCCATTTGTGTGGTCTCTGCCTCCAAAGTTGATTTTTCTCAATATTGTTTCTATAAAATTTTCGTATGTTTCAAAGAACATATACTTTTGTTTTTAAAAAAGTAGCTGATTGTTGCTTTAATGAGATCGAAACTCTTAAAAGCAGGACCGAACAGCCGTCAATCTATGTCTGTACTGCTTACAAATCCAATCGAAAGGCTTTGCCTATAATATGCGACCAAAGATTAAACGAAGAAAGACTAATAGGGTGAGTATTTTTTTCTCGCTTTTTTACACCTCTTGGTTTAAAAAAAAGCAGGATCTAAGACCTTCTATGCGCAAGGATAAAAGGATATAAGTTTGAAGAGCCTCCCTCACGAAGAAATAAGCGAATCGGAAATCGGGCTTCCAGGCCAGAGGGACCCCAAGAGACAGAAATAATGGTCTGGAGAAATGTGTTTAGAATACAAAAGCTTTGGCAGTTTGGTTTATCTTTAGCTCATATTTAGTATTTTCTTGTTGTTTCATATGCTTGTCTTTGTGCTTTATTGAACCTGGATCGATTGTTATCATCTACTTATTGCAAAACATTGATAACTTTCCTTTTAATAATGATCACAGGTGCAGTTGTGTAAACGACACAAAACGAGGTTCCTGTAACTCAACTATATATATATATATATATATATATATATATATAATATATATATATATATATATATATATATATATATATACATATATATATATATATATATATATATACATATATATA